>JAHWFO010089184.1:68204-81403 GCA_023313115.1 Rhysida immarginata
CACACTTGTGCATTACCTGGGGGGTGGGATCATCACACCTGTAATAAAAAGTAGAGCTTTCCTGACCTAGACGAGTTGGTTAATCCGTTACACAGAAGTCGGAATTTGTTGATAAATTCAGTGACTTTGTTTCCTTTCAGACGTAATTTGTGTAACTCCGCTCGACTAGTCATTTGCGTTTGTCCACCGGTAAATGTATTGGCCAGCATAGTAGCGAATTGATTCCACGACATGTTGTGTACTGTAGCTAACATTGCTGATACCCAGCTAGCTGCGGTGACCAGTGCGAACTGCCTACAAAATTCCTCGAGGTCTTCCTTAGGGGAACCCGAAAAGTACAGAAATTGTAGCTGACCGACAGCTTCTTGCATCGGTGTGGGTTTAAGCATGTGCACCGCCTGGATAAGAGCATTAAAGTGTGGCAAGTTGGCTGCTCCATTATTTATATCAGGTGGGGTGGCCGCTTGTGCTCCCTTGGCATCTTGATCCATACTTAGGCTGCTGAAACTTAGCTCCCGCAGTCTGTGTAAGCCCACTAAATTAAAATTGAATAGAATTATCGTTTTAATTACAATTCTAAATTCCAGAATTATTACTGAGCATCCCAATATAGGTTAAATTTTATATCAAAAAAAAAAATTCTGAACGTAAACCACGGAAGCTACCATGTAAAATTATATGCTCCTTGTCACGAACATGTGCAGTGGAAGAGTAGGAGTGATCAAGGAAAATGTGTACAAGGAGCATACATTTATTAAATTTTTAATAACCATTAATTTGTAAAAGTATTACAAACAATATTTTAATTTAAAATGATACAAAATTAAAGCTGAACCCTGCACTTAAGGTGCGGGCGCACTATTTATTATAAAGAAAATGGTTATGTGGAGCTGAACTACGGTGTTCCAGGCGGAGATTTGGAGTTCTGCTATTACCATGAGTGACAAAATTATCCTCGGTGGAAAAAAGCAGTGATCGTTTCCGGGTCTAAAAATTCGTAGTGGTTTGGTGCGGAATGATGCCTTCTGCTTGGTAAGAGCTTCTTCCTTTCGAATGTCATGTAGACTGTCACGGGAAATGGTTGAAACGGTTGCGAGTAATGCTGTCCTCAGCTCGGTCGGAGCTGGGTACGAGAGACGTCGCTGGCCGTTTTCTGAATGTACGTACACGGAAGAGCGGGGCGAATCACACGTCGTACTGTCCTCTGCAATTTGGGCTGAAGCTGGAGCTAAAGAATTTGATACATTAATAGCATTATCAAATAACGCAGGCTACACGTCTAACTCATGCTGCACCGACGCTTGGTCTCTAACGCGTTTAATGCCTTCAACACAGGCGTAGAGTCCGTAGCAGACATAGAGCCTTCTCGAAGGTTCGATTTTCTCTTTTTCAAGAGCTTAAAATCTGGCGACGTTCCACCTTCAATCTCAGAAGCCGAATCCCCTATTTGAAGCTCCCGCTCATCAGCCTTTCTTACGTACAATCGCTTGCGCCGTTTTTTCTGCTTCCTTCCGCAATCAAGGAGCATATCAAAACAGTTGTCTGCTGATTGCGTGGGCTGACATCTGTTGTCAATAGATGGCGACAGCCAAACTCCAGCATTATTTCTCAGCTTCCGTCGTCTGCTAAAGATACAGGAGCCTGTAACTGTCGCAATCCTTTGTAACAAATACGGTTCACATGTCCTAGCCCTCTCGATCACATGGCTGGGACGGTACCCTTAAGACACCCTGAAAAATTTTCAATGATAAGATATGGCATGTAATATCAATTTGGAATGATGTATAAAGAATGAATATAAAGTAAATTATTGATAATTGAAATTGAATCAAAGGCATCTGGTTTAGTGCAAGCATTATGGTTCAATGAAACTTTCTATGCTAATATATGGCAGGTAATATATCAAAACCTTGGACTGGTGTGTCATGAATGAATATAACGTAAAATTATTGATAGTTGAAATTGTTTCAAAGGAACCTGGTTTAGCAGAACCATTGTGGGATATTGAAACTTTCTAAGCTAATATACCATGTAATATATCTTGGACTTGTGTGTCATGAATTAGTATAGCGTTAAAGAATGATAATCCAAATTGCTTCAAAGTTACGTGATTTAATGGCATAAGTACGGTCCATTGAAACTTTCAGTACTAAAATTTTGCATGTAATATAACAAACAACTTGGAATGATGTGTCATTAATGAATTAATGCTAGTCGAAATTGTTTCAAAGGCACCTAGTCTAGGGGAATCAGTATGGTTAATTGAAACTTTCAATGCTAAGACATGGCATGTTATATTATCAAACAATTTGGACTGGGATGTCATGATTTAATATAACGTAAAAGTAATGATAATCCAAATTGGTTCAAAGCTACATGGTTTAATGGTATCATTATGGTCCATTAGAAACTATCAATGCTAAAATATTGTATGTAATTTACCAAACAACATGGAATGATGTGACATGAATGAATATTGATAGTCGAAATTTGTTCGTAAAAATATTAAGTACAAATATTGATAACGTAAAATTAATGATAGTCGAAATTTGTTCCAAAGCACCTGGTTAAGTGGAACCATTTTGGTTTATTGAAACTTTCTAAGCCAATATACGGTATGTTATATATCAAACAGCTCGGACTGAAGTGTCGTGAATTAATACAACGTAAAAGTAATGATAATCCAAATTCCTTCAAAGATACGTGATTTAATGGCATCATTACAGTCCATTGGCACTGTCAATACTAAAATTTTGCATGTAATATACTAGGTGTCCAATGTGTGTACCAAGGGGCACTTGCAAAAACGAGCTGAGTGAGTTGATTAGTCGGAGGTAAAGATGACCTGTGTTTGCTGTTCGACTTCCTATGTGGCGGCATAATCTGTTTAAAATTGAGAAATTAATAGGAAAAATGCAATAAATTAAAACAAACAAAAAATGTTTTAACTGTTAAGTTTGAATTAAGACGTTATCTCTTCTCAAATATTTAGGTGAGGTTTTTGTAAACAATTGAACAGTTAAAATAAAACCTCAAGACATTTGGAAAATATACGTCTGGAATCGATTAAAGCAGTTGATAATGGCCACAATGTTAATTCTTTGTAAAAAGAAAAAGTTAATATGTCATCGCCAAACGTATCTTATTCCTCGAACTTACTTTTCCGACCTAGAGTGTGTATACTAGCACCTTTTTGGTGAAAAATTAGTCGATTTAAATATCTTAGAACTCGATAAAATGGATAAATCGATGATATTTGTCACTAATGTTTTTCCTATGTAAAAAGAAAACGTTAATTACTCGGCAAAAATTGCAGCTAAAATCTCAAATTTAATTTTCATACATAGATTAGAAGTTGTCTCAAAAAATTCTTAGAACTCGAAAAATAGCTTGAACAGGGATTGAACATGTTTGAAAATTTGCTCTCGAAAAAAAAATTGAACAGGGATTCGCCGTATACTCAATGAAAAAATTCTATTTGGCGCGCTTTCCTATTGCTTACATTTCATTTTTCATTGTTGAATCGATTTTAGCGGAAAAAAGAATTTTTTCTTAGCGCGTGATTTTCTCTATAGCAAATCATAGAGAAAATTATTTTTTTTGTGATTATTCCTCGATGGCTTGATCGATTTTTCTGAAAATACTTCAAAACAATCTACACTATCTACCCAAAAGTAATCGGGCACTTTCAATTTTAGACGTTTTGTCGAATATCTAGAAAAATACTTGATGATTTATCCTGAAATTTCAGGAGTGTAAAGAGCATGTTACACCTCATATATTTCAGCAAAGGTTTTGTCCCGAAGCCAAATAGGGGGCCAGCAACAAAGTGAACCAAAAAAATAATGTTAGGGATCACCCTATTAAAAATAGTGTATGAAATGGGTTGCAGCTGTAGCATATGATTATGAGGCTTCTTTTACTTATCACTCTTCGTAAGTGTTTTCTTTATAACATGCAGGGATTTCAACCCAATGCAATGCCATTTTCAGGAAACTTGACAAACTGCAGTAGAGGCAACACCGTGCAATCAGAATAGAAAAATATTAAATATTTGATGAAATATGAGCATTTATACTAAATATTGTTTAACTGCACATGCGCAAGATTTACCAAAATATCTTTTACATAATTTCTTAGCCAAATGGATAGAGCTACTCTTCTAAAAAGCCCAAGCAAACATCGTTAAAATTTAGAAAGATATCGTCGATAGAATGAGTTGAATTTCATTTGCTCTCAAAAATAAACAAATCAATAAGGGGTGTTCTCCAAATTTTTATTTTTGGAACGGACACCAGTAACCAACTTCTTGTTATGCTGATATGAAGGCATATTGACTTCATATCAGCGTAAGGAGAAGAACTTGATACTGGTGTCCGATCCAAAAATAAAAATTTGGAAAAACCCCTTATCCTTTTGTTTATTTTTGAGAGCAACTGAAATTCAATTCATTTTATCGGCGATATCTTTCTGAATTTTCATGATTTTCGCTTGGAGTTTTTATAAGAGTAGCACTATACATTTGACTAATATATTATGCAAAAGACAGCTTGATAACGCTTGCGCATGCGCAGTTAAACATTATTTAGTAAAAATGCACATATTTCATCAAATTTTTAATATTTTCATATTCTGATTTTAGGGTGTTGACTCTATTATAATTTGTCAAGTTTCCTGAAAAGGGCATTGCATTGGGTTGAATATTTTGCATGTTATAAACAAAAAACTTAAAAAAAAATTCGATTTTTTTTAAAGATATCTTTTTATCTCCATGAATAAACGAGCTACTCTCATACAAATGAACACGGATAAGTAAAAGAAGCTTCTTAGTCCTATGGTAAAGCTACAACGCATTTCAAGCATTATTTTTTTCAGGGTGATCCCAAACATTATTTTTTTGGTTCACTTTGTTGCTGGCCCCCTATTTGCCTTCGAAACAAAATCTTCGCAGAAATATATGTGGTGTAACATTCTCTTTACGTCCCTGAAGTTTCAGGATAATTCGTCAAGTATTTTTCTAGATATTCGACAAAACGTTTAAAATCTAAAGTGTCCGATTACTTTTGGTTAGATATTGTATGTCCTAATAGGATTAATTGAGCAAAATTTGGTTGAAATCGGTCAGGTGGTGTTGGAGGAGTTAGAGGACAAAGGTTTTTTTATTTTCATTGGTAAAGAGCTGCGCTCGCTTCGCCTACTCAGCTCAATCAAACAACTTGCAATGTGGTTTAATGGTATCACCATGGTCCATTGGAAACTTTCAGTTCTAAAATTTGGCATGTAATATATCAAACAACTTGGAATGATGCGTCATGAATGAGTCTAACCTAAAAGTAATGGTAAACCAAATTGCTTCAAAGGAACCTGGTTTAGTGGAACCATTATGTTTCATTGGAACTACAATGCTCAGATATGGAATGTAATATATCAAACAACTTGGACTTGTGCGTCATGAATTAATATCACGTAAAAGTAATGATAATCCAAATTGGTTCAGAGTTGCGTGGTTTAACTTGGAATGATGTGTCAGTAATGAATATCTCGTAAAATTAATGATAGTCGAAATTGTTTCCATGGCACCTGGTTTAGTGGAACCATTATCGTCCATTAGAGCTTTCAATGCTAAGATATGGCATGTTATATATGAAACAACTTAGACTAGTGTATGATGAATTAATATAATGTAAAATTAATGATAATTCAAACCGGTTCAAAAGTACGTTGTTTTATTGTATTTTTATGGTCCATTAGAAACATTCAGTGTTAACATAGGGCAGTTGAAAAATATGGTGTCGCGAATGGTTTAGTTTAGCCTTTCAGTACCTTTTTTATGAAATTCCTTAATGGATGATGATGGATGAAATGTAAGGGTGGTTACCATGAAACCAAATTGCTTATACTAGAAACCTGAGCATTGCGACTCTGAGTCTATTGTACTATCCCCAATGACCACTGCTACAGGAAACAGTAGCAGCCGGGACCGACGGCTTAACGTGCCCTCCAAAGCACAGGGGGCAATGGACATTTCCAGGTGGTCACCCAACCTGTGATTAACTGCGCCCAAGGTTGCTTAACTCCACCATTGCATTAAGCAAGGCGAGACAACTGGGCTACGGCTGCCCCCTAAATTCCTGAATAGTTTATTATTTCTATAACTTTTATATGTGTTCATTTTGGCTGTGCATTCACGTTCAGATAAATAAAAAATTTCTTCGAATTTGAGCCTGAGCATTGAAAAGAACCTCCAATTTAAATAGAAAATGCGAAAACATTTTTTTTAAAACGCTCCCAATGGATGGCGTTTCGAAATATGGCCCTTTAGCAGAATCTAAAACATGAATTTTTTTTCTATAGAAAAATTCTAAGGGTTTTTTCCTGATTATTCACTTGCAAAATTAGCTACATTTCATCACAAAAGACCCTGAGCAACGCCAGATAAAACAGCTAGTATAACTATATATTTGGTTGAACGCACTATTTTTTTCTCTAATTTTATATTTTTGCGCATTTAATTTTTGGAATGCCGGGTTTCTAACGCCATTGTTGATACAAACATGACTGGCATATTGTTGCACAGTCGCTACTGTTCATACAAACATGACTAGCTTATTCTTTCACAGACTTTGCCTTGATTTGTTAGTCATGAGATATATATTATTGGCGCCATATTATTGGTGAGATTTCTTCTATTAATGTGCCCTATTACCAATTTGACTATCGATTATTATCGATAATTTTTTTTAAAGCTCATGTAAACTGTGACCTTTCTGTTGCTTTGAAAACCATGTGTGCAAAATTTCTATAACAAACTTTGAAGATTTCCTGAACGAAGCCAACTGGAAAAAAAACATATCCTACAAAAGTTTTTCGTTTTTCAATGACATCCTACTTGAATCATGTTCTCATTAAAAGTTTTTTTAGCCAAAACCTCGGGTTCTTACATTTCCAGCCATTTCCAAGAAATGGTATAGCCACGATTTAATTTTTTACATAGTCGTTAGTCATGTAAATGTTTTCCCCAAAGCTTTGAGACATCTAACTACAGAGGAAAAGCCTGATTAGAGTGCTCTGAAACACCTATAATAATCAGTTATATTTTGAAACAATCTTTTTTGCTTGGCCGACCTGTTTAGAAGTGGTAAGGATGTATCCTTAATGATTTCAGAATCATTGAATGGGTGATGGATGGAAGTATGGATGTAGAGAGTATTTTGGAAAACAGTTTTCCTTCAGTATCAAAGAGCTGCTGGAATGTTCTTTTATTGCTGTATAGTTTTCTAATCGCATTCCAGCAGTTGGCAGGATTAACCTTTAAGCTATCTTAGCACAAAATAATTTTTCTTCTCTTCCGTTGATATTGCTGTGATTAAGACTTATTAAAGTTTTTTAATTCTTTTTATTGATTAGGCCTTCGGTGTGCTGTATTGTGTACGAGTTTTTTGTTAGTGTTTGGCACTGGAATTCGCTGCATTACCCTGAAAGGAGTTCTCTCGTCCATGTACGTATGTCAAATTGAAAATTAGTAAGGCACGTAAGTAGTAAGTTAAAGAATATACGAAATAATTTTGTTTGTCTTCCTAGGTTCATTCATATTGGGCAGTTTCTTAATGGCGTTGCTGGAATTATAGTGAATACCGCTCCACTTATAGTTTCAGCTGATTGGTTTCCTCCTAATGAACGTACAACAGCCACAGCATTTTCCAGTGTCATGTCTGCTGTTGGAGCAGCAACCAGTTTCGTAGTTGGGCCACTAGTACTTAATGATTCTGTCAATTCTAATATCTCTAATTCGTAAGTAATAATCATATTGATAAAACTTTTCATCTCTAATTGAATCTTTTTATGGCATGCACATCCTTGGGCACGCTTCTGGGTGCCTGGGATCATAATGTACCAACAGACCCTCTTGCAACCCCAAATGGCCCCATGGTCGCTTCGTGTCCCTCCGAACCTGTAATTCGGCCAAAATTTCTTTCAGACATGAATCGCGGGACTGCTGTTTTTGCACTCTCGCCGATAAAAGCTAATCGACCCAATTACCCCCCTGACTCCTCGAACATTATGCAGCTCTCTCAGATCGACAATGGCCTGCACATTATCTGGGTATGGGTTAGCACCATCAGCGGAGATTAAATGTCCAAGATACCAGACCCTCAGGATGCAAAACTGACAATTTGTCGGTTTAACAACCAACCCCTTGGTCCAGAATCTCCCAATCACGCATTGCAACACTTCAAGGTGTTCTTCAAACGTTCGGGTGGATACCAAGATGTCATCAAGGAAGGTGTGAACCTTTCACCCCTCCCCAGCTTCTCCCATAACGTCTTTACGACGTATTGCTACCTCCCTGAACAGGTGGGAGAAGTTCCTACCTCCCTGGGGCAAACGAGCCAATAATTACTTTCCCCATAGCATTCTTTCAGTGACTCGACCAACGGTATTTGGAAATATCCGTTATTTAAGTCCAGCACTGAAAAGAGTCTATGCCTGTTTAGCTTTTCTAAGACGTCCTTGACGATGGGTGCTGGAAAATCCACGGAGTGGTGCAGGCATTCACCCTGCGGAGGTCGAGGGTGACCCGCACACCACCATTGTTTTTAGGGGCCAGATGCATCAGGGAGTTCCAGGGGCTCATGCTGGCTTCCACTATGCCTGCCTTTTCTAATTCAATTAGCTGCTGCTTGTAAGCCCCCTTGAATTTATGCGGGATTTTGTATTGACTTACAAACATGGGGTGCGACTTGTCGACCACATATTCAGCCTGAGAGTCCGACACACCCCGTACCTCCATCACTTCATTCCCAAATCAGTCAGTAAATATGTAGACCAACTCCTTCAATGCACATTGCTGACTTTTGGTAAACGTTTATGATTTTCACTGAAAGTCACCCAAATGGGTGGATTTACAGTTTCGTGCACACTTTTGTAAAATCTTCATGATTTTCACCAAAAGTCACTAAAAATGGGTAGACTTACAGTTTCGTGCACACTTTTGGCAAACGTTCATGACTTTCACCGAAATGCACCCAAATGGGATACTTCAAATGTTAAAATGATGCGTTAGACTTCAAGAAATTTGCAAAGAAACCTATGAAAATAATAAAATTGTCATAAAATTGTAATGTAGGAGTATAAAAATTATTTTATATAAAATTAAATGCTCGCTCTTGTTGCTCATTAGAAAAAATACTTTAGAATTCCCCCCCAAATTTTTTTTCTAATTTAGCTTGTAATTATTGAAAATTATTTTGTTTTATGAATTAAAAATTAAGTTTACTCTTTCGTTTTACAGAAATTAGCAGTAAAAATAACTTATCTGTTGATTCTATACTGTAAATCCACCCATTTTGGTGCATTTCGGTGAAAATCATGAACGTTTGTCAAAAGTGTGCACGAAACTGTAAATCCACCCATTTGGGTCATTTCGATCAAAATCATGAACTTTTGCCAAAAGTGTGCACGAAACTGTAAATCCACCCATTTGGGTGACTTTTTGTGAAAACCATGAACGTTTGCCAAATGTGTGCACGAAACTAAAGGAGTGCTTCCTCTATCGTCTTTCACTCTTTCTCAACTCTGCTAACTCGTTATCTCCAGTTACTGATCATTTTTAAAGATTTTCAAGAAATTGTTAAGTACTAAGAATTCTCTTTTCTAAGAAAAGCCTGAATAACAGGAATTCTATGCATTGTTACAAATTTAAACTTATCCATATTGCATCATCATTTTATGTCCAGTGTTATAATTCTTGGAAAGGAGTGCTTTATCATTGCATCATCATTTTGTGCTCATTGTTATTGGTGAATTGTGCGTTGATATCATCTTTAATATACGTCATTGAGCATTACCCAAGGCCAACTAGAAAGACCTCGGCATTACCAGTTTGACGTAACAATGTTTTATATTTTCATGTTCAGGCAACACCTCCTAGAAAGAAAGCCTCACAACTGAAAAATGTGGTGAAAAAGGACGTTGGCGGCGAGCAACGGCTGGCGAGAGGAGAGATTTTCGCCGTCGGAACGATAATGGCGCAGTAAGAGATCACATTAGTTTTCCTGATAAAGATGGGCCATGGCAGAGCTTGTTGGCACAAGCAATTGGACGAATTATTCTCGACAGCGAAGGAGAGACAACGGAGCCAATCCAGCACTCACTTCCCCATTGCTTAGCCCTTCAATCGGCTTGCACATCTCAATCACTCTGAAACACCGCACTTTATCCTCATACATATTCTATCAGCAGCTTTCCATCCCTTATATCCCACATAACCTTCACAGGCTATAGAGTCCCAACTGTAACTCTACACAAAACAAAAAAACAATCTACAAAATTCCCCAAATAACCTATTTTATCTGACCAACCGCGATAGTCTGGAAATTCCGGATTATCCGCCCCATGTCGGCGCCAAATGTGAAGAGTCCTCCTACAGATTTTGACTAGGGGCACTTGTCAGGGGTTCAGTGTGGATAATCGAGATTGGACAAATGACACTTGACTACCATGTTAATGATAAAACTAAATAAAAAATAAATAAATAAAAAAAATAAAAAATATAACTGGTTCTCGTTTACCATGTTAATGACAAAACTAAATAAAAAAAATAAAAAATATACTGCGCTGGAGGAGCACCTCTTACCAAGTACTATGAAACTTAAAATGTGTGCACTAACTTAACTATAAATATACTCGCTTGCTATTAAAATCAGGCACCACATCGAGATTTTATCCCAAATTACACATTAGTAGGTGCAGCCCGAAAAGACTAAGCAGAATATAGTGACGAGCCTCAAAACACTTGTCATTGTACAGCTTTCCAGGAACCTGGCCTTATGGAAAAGGGCAACAGATTTCTCCCGTCGATCTACTCGACGGAGACAATCCTCTTTAGTGCAAAACAAAAGCGTCCCCTGACGCACTGTGATTCCTTTTAGTACCGCAAGGAAGGGGGAATCACGGTAATTCTTCTCGGGTGACTGCCTCCAACTAGCAGCAACACCACCTTATGCAACGCACACGCTTCCGATCACCAAGAGTCAAAGGGCAAACTATCCTCATGCTCGGCCGCTCAACTGCAGCGCCCATGCAAAGATGGCACCACCACAGTCGACTCCTTCACCTTTTGCGTGCACCAAGTGACTCAACGAGTCGAACTATATTCCGGGGCTCACCCTCTAAAGCAATGGTTCATAAAGACTCTATACTAAATAGGATATAACATTATGCAAATGCTCAACATACTCCTAGAAAACACTTCGCATCGTGAGCAAAGCAAAGCTTATATTCTGTCTCTAGCTGACACACGCAGTTGAACTGGGGCAGCAACGAAAGCATTCTACATAGAGGAAATGGGCCATCAACTGACTATTAGCATATATGCTATATAAAATAGTTCAATCTCTTCAAGCAGATCCCATGGTAGAAAACAAATAAAATAAAACGGACTCGCCTAGATGTCATCATTTATGGCAGCAATACAAGCTTTACCTTGACGAAAACGTTGCCGGACATGCACATACGGTCGTCGACCCCTCTCAACCTGAATGCATCCGCAGATCTAGGAAATGCAAAAATTAGCTACATATATACACACAAGGTGTTTCAAAATTACACCACCAAACTTGACAAAACGTTAGAGGGGATCAATGTGAACATCTTTTGTTAATAACGTGTTATTCTAAAATGATTGTGCAATCAGCTACAGTACAAAGATTCCACTGTTTCATCCTGCTTATTCGGAGTCCCATTAGCAAAAAAGACAATATTGCTTAATGTTTTGAATAACATTAATTTACCCACCACAAATAATGGTTCATTCCTTGCTTAATGTTTTGAATAACATTAATTTACCCATCACAGAATAATGGTTCATTCCTTTAAATCCATACAGTAGTATGCAATTAGACACGTGGTTAGTACAGAAAGCAATTGTAAAGTTTAGTTGTCAATTGGAACCATTGCAAACACAGCATGCAGACGTACTCAAATGAAGAATTGGCTGACATGCATTTCGTGTATGGAGCAGCCAATGGGAATGGGAGAGCTGCCGTTAGGCTGTACCAAGAAAGATACCCCACCAGACGTGTGCCTCACTATCAGACATTCGCGAATCTGCATCGGCGACTTCCTGAAACAAGATTTTTCTCCAGGAACTTGGACAATGCAGAACGACCACGTAACAGGAACGTAGCGCTACAGGACGAGATTCTGCAACAATTTGCTGATAACCCAACAACAATTGTACGTGCGGTAGCGCACAACCTGGGTGTGAACCACACTTATGTTTGGAGAGTTGTGCACAAGAATTTGCTGTATCCATTCCTCCGGCAAAAGGTCCAATCATTGAAGATAACTCACTACGCTCTTCGTGAAGCAGTTCCAACGTGGTACTTAGCACAAAATCACACGGACCCTACATTCACATCACCTGTAATATTCACAGATGAAGCCATGTTTACACGAGAGGGAATGTTTAATTCACACATTGCACACCTGTGGGCCCATGAGAATCCGGACGTACGTTTTCTCCGTGCATATCAACAGCGCTACAATTTAACGTTTGGTGTGGAATTGTGCATGAACAATTGCTTGGCCCATACATGATGACTATTTCCTTAACTGGGCATACGTACAACATGTTTCTTCGGCATGTGTTACCAGAACTCTTAGAAGACACACCACTGAGAGTTTGCCGAGACATGTGGTACCAGCATGATGGGGCATCACCCCATTTCTCCCGGGCAGTACATGATTACCTTGATGCAAGATTTCTAAACAAATGGATCGGTCGTGGAGGTCCTATTAACTGTCCATCCAGGTCACCTGATCTCACATGTCTGGACTATTTGCTCTGGGGCCATATGAAAAGTGTGGTGTATGAAACTCCTATTGAGTCACAGGAAGATCTTGTGGCACGTGTGGTGGCTGCTGCAGCGATGGTAAACGACATGCCTGCAGTGTTTCAGCGCATCAACCGTTCCATGTTACGACAATGTGAGACTTGCTTTGAAACAGGTGGTCGACATTTCGAGCACATTATGTAGTAATAAGACTACTCTGTTCTTTGTATTGATGTGAATAAACATGTTAAAGGTTAACAGTGTTTCCGTTCATGTTAATTAATTGAATCCACGTACTGCAGTTGATTGCAGAATTATTTTAGAATAAAACGTTATTACCAAAAGATGTTCAAATTGATCGCC
>JAHWFO010089184.1:91403-175121 GCA_023313115.1 Rhysida immarginata
TATTGAGATCTTTAAAGTTAAGATCTCCTCTCCAGATCACCTCCTCATATGCCAAACCATTTTTGATATTTATTCTATTTTAAATTCTTTATCCGATATCTTGTAAGATATTCTTTTTCAAATTTTGTATATTTACTTTCTTTTCCATTTCTTACTGATACCTTAGTTTATGTTAACTCTGGATGAGTCTTCTACTAGGTCCGCATTTTCAATTCTGTTTGCGTTATGACGTCACTTTTTCCTTTATATTTCAATCATATTTCCTTTATAATTTCATGGTTATTGGTTCCTTATCCAACCATTCTCCTATCCAAAGGTCGCCACTTTATAATTTATTTATTTACTATTTGTTATTTCTTCATCCAATCATGTTCTCATTCTGTACCATATTTTCTGTATATAAAAGCTTATGTCCTCTTGTGTGTATCCTTGATAAAGCCGTGAATAAATGGCGACTAGTCGAAAACTCTGTTCTCCCTTTGTTGTGTCGTAAAGCCTCTACCAATTTTATCGATTGAAACAGCAGTATGGACCCCTTACTCAACAATTAATTTTATTAAACGTACTGATTGAGGATAACTGTTCTAGCGGCTTTGCATTCTGCCATTCTGATGAAATTGGAAGCTCGTGAAATTGCTGTTTTCATGCCATATCTAATCGCACGTCTGTTTACCTTCAGGGAGTTGTTAATCACTTAAGCTCGCCATCGCGGCCACTTGCCACTTTCATAGAGTCGAGCACGTTAATTTCAGGGCGACTTTAGCATCCAATAGCCCGAGCACGTTTGTTTCAGAACGATATTGAAGCCCTCTTCGTCACAGGGAAAAGCTGAGCGCGGCAGAGTGACGATATAAATTACCATTGTAAGGTTTTGAGGATTAATTAGCCAGATTTAGAATTTTTTTAGATTAATTATGCAAATGAGTTATTTATATTCGCTCTCATAATTTTTTAATCAGATTTAGAATGTAAGATTTATCAAAAGTTTAAAAGAATTTAATGCAGAGAAGAATTAAATAAAGCTTATTATTTGTTTTGGATATTTTTTTGTATGCGTGGGTTTTAAAAGTTGCAAAAGAGAGCCAGTTTTTGACGTTTGTCAAGAGGGAGAAAGAAAGAATCATTTTTCACATCGTAGTGTTGCTTGAAAGAATCGTCTTCAAGGACTGAAAAAGCATTGCTTTGGTTAGATAGTGGAATCAGAAAACCGCATGTCTAAAGATAGAAAAAACAAGAACGAGAATGTAAGATTTGGACTTTGAAATGTAAAGGGAGCAAGAGACAAGATGTGATCACGTGGAGGCCAAAAGTTTTGTTAGTATAGAAACAGTTGGGAGAGGTGGTCACAACTTTAATTGACAGGAGAATTCACATTTTCTTGTAATGGTTAACCTGCGTGTGATTGGCTGTTGAAAATCGAAAGTGTTGTTAGCAATTCTAAGAAAAAGAGATAGTCAATAGATGAAATGTAACGATTCCCATAGCCAGGTGTGCGGAGCATCGACTCCTGTTTTTAGAAACGAAATTGGTAGTAAATTTGCAGTATAACATAGGGACGACAGAGATTCCAACTAGTTTCGCCTTTTATTCCCGGCTTTATCAAGGATAACACAACAAGAGGCTCGCAGGCCTTATATACAGAAACAAGGTACATAGTATTCAAAGAGATTGGAGAATGGAAAGAATGGAAATAAAAACGTGAACCAATAAAGAAAATACAGGAGAACCAATAACACTTGGTTATTGATGTATTGGTAACGTGTTATTGGTTCTCCTGTATTTTCTTTATTGGTTCACGTTTTTATTTCCATTCTTTCCATTCTCCAATCTCTTTGCATACTATGTACCTTGTTTCTGTAAATAAGGCCTGCGAGCCTCATGTTGTGTTATCCTTGATAAAGCCGCGAATAAAAGGCGAAACTAGTTGTAATCTCTGTCGTCCCTATGTTATACTGCAAAGTTACTACCAATTTCGTTGATAGAAGCAGTATTATGAACCCTTATCTCACCGATCCTGTTTTTAGAGTTAATTCAGCCTCTGTCTGGAAATATAAGTATTTCCAGATGGGAAATTTTAAATTGTATTATTAGAATAGATCAGAGTTCAGTTTAGTTTAAGTCAAGTTTATTAATTATGTTAGCTCAAGTTCGAGGTAGTTTAAGAGTTCACTGCCTAGCTGAGAATCAGCTCAACCACTTGCCATAGACAAAGGACCAAAATGCAGACCTATCCCCGAAAGGTACCATGTTCCAGTGTTAGAGGCAGATCCCGAGACTACTTCCCTACTAGCCATTTCAGAGAGGAGTCTTACCCCCTTGCCGATCCGATGACGCCTGAGAGAGAGATGACCCCGGCTGAGCGGACACTTTTGAGAAGACACGGCAGCCTGTTTCCAATTAATGTCTCAGTGGCCATTCGTTTCATCAATTCTATTCTTTATCACAATTTCTGTTTACAAAAAATTGGGAACGGCACATTTAATATGATTATATAATGGGTTAGACCAATACACGTAAACAAAGAGTAGATTTCAGTTTCAGGTTCAACTTATTAATTGCTTAATTCCTTTAAGATTCTTATTTACTCATTTATGTCGTTACATACCTCACATTTTACAGAAGCTAAAGTATACCGAATTTTGAGTCAGACTATGAAAGTTATTATACTTTGATAATTATTAGTTCAATGCCACCCATGTTCACCTGAAATCATAGTACACAGATTATTATAGTTAAATTGTTATTGTTAAGACGAAATATACAGGGTGTTTCAAAATTATGTACAATAAATTTAGTGACATATTCTTCAGGTCAAAAGAAGATGAAAATGTTCTATAGCACTTTGTCTGGAAACGATTTGTTTGCGAGTAATCCAATATCATACAGTAGGGAAGCACGGTAGTTAGCAGACGATATTTTAGCAGTTCCAGCATTTCGACCCAACACTAGGTTGAGTGGTTTGTTCCATTTAAACCTACTTTAGGGTTGTTGCATTAGTTGTGTACGGTTGTTTCCATTACTGTAGTTTCACTGCTGTACATCCACTAGGAATATCAAATTCAGAACGTTTGCGTGCTTTGACATACGCATTACGATTTACGTAAAAAAAAGCCATGTACACGTATTCCAGTGCAGAATACACTTGGTCTTGCGGACGGAAATGCTGTGGAACAAGAAGACTCTACCAAGAACGCTTTCCGAATAGACGTTTGCCAAATAACCGAACATTTGTATCTGTCGACAGACATTTGAGGGAGCGTGGTTCCTTTGGCCGTCAAACAGGACAAGGGCGGCCTGTAGCACATTCTTCGGATGAAGAGGATGTGATTATTGACATCATACATGATGAACCACAGACAAGCACCCGTCGTATTTCTTCCATGGTACACATTCCGCACTCATCTGTTTGGCGCATTCTTCACCGTCAGCTTTTGCATCCATAACACCTGCGCACTGGTTCAGGCACTGCACCCAACGGACTATCCACACCGACAACGATTTTGCCAATGGATACAACGTCGTCATGCTGCAGACCCTAGTTGTCTCAGCCAGATACTTTTCACGGGCGAAGCAACCTTAACCCGGACAGGAATCGTAAATTCTCACAACCAGCACCATTGGGCAGAGGCTAACCCGCATGTTACCAGAGCTCGAGCGCATCAAGAGCTTTTCTCCGTGAACATTTGGCGTGGAATTGTCGGAAATAACTTAATTGGCCCTTATGTGTTGCCACCACGATTGACTGGGCGAACGTATCTTTTGTTTCTGCAGAATGCATTGCCAGAATTACTGGAAGATGTTCCTCTTTTGGTAAGATCTAACATGTGGTTCATGCATGATGGCGCTCCAGCACATTTCAGCCATGTTGTGCGAGCACACCTTAATGCTGCATATACGAATCGGTAGAGAGGTCGAGGTGGACCGGTAGCCTGGCCTGCAAGATCACTCGACCTTAATCCCTTGGACTTTTTTCTGTGGGGTCATGTGAAAATGATCGTCTACAACACAGAAGTTCATAACATTATGGATCTGCGACAACGAATTGAAAATGCATGCCAAACCGTTCGTAATGCTGGCGACGAACTCTTCCATGACATCAGACGGTCGCTCATGCAACGAGCCGAAGCGTGCGTGCGAGCTGGTGGCAGGCACTTTGAACAATTCCTGTAATTTGGAGCCACGGGTTTAGTTGGCTGTATCGCATAAATAAATCGTTTCCAGACAAAGTGCTATAGAACATTTTCGTCTTCTTTTGACCTGAAGAATATGTCACTATATTTATTGTACATAATTTTGAAACACCCTGTATAATTCTCAGTTCGTATTGATTATCTTTATTATTGATTCCGTAGTTCATGACTATGTAAGAAACTGTTCAGTTGTTGTCACAGAACGTCTTACTAATTTGGACAACTCATCGTAAAACTTACATTACTTGTCAGAAGTTAAGTTCTATCATTCCGAAAATGCAGATATTCAATTATTACAATTTCATACAATCTCTTAAATGTTTGCAATCTGATATATGCGTCTCATAATATTACTGAGTATTGATCAGTCATCTGAACATCACGGTTTACTTCAAGTCATTATTTGTTTAAACATTGCATCCTTAAGTCAATGCATAGCTGAGAGAAAATCATTGTTATTCCAAAATCTGACAATTCTTGTTTCGTAAATCTTAATTAACCGAATTCACAATTTGACATATTTCTTTTATTGTTTACGCTATTAGTTGATTACCGAGTTTTATAAGAAATCTTGTTTACTAGTTGATGCTTTACATTGAACAAGATTGATACAGTTTAGTCTTTATTTCAAATCGAATTATCCTTTACTGAACTTAAACTTGCATTAATGGGATTTCTTTATTGAAATTCATTATTGATATGTCTTTCCCAATTTACATAACCATTCATCATTATTGTTTTATATGGTCTTTGTTAATTGTTGAATAAATTTACATGTTATTGTTAACCCAAAATTCGTGCCTATTCCTTCCTCTCCGGTCGGACCTGTAAGTGGAGGTATTTAGTATGTAAGTGGGATAAACTTCAATTTTATCATAAATTACTTTGTGAATAGTATAATTCACTGGCGCAGTTTTTTTCATGAATTATTCTAATCCGTAACTCGACCATTTTCTATGAATATTATCCCCTGACCCTAACACCATTTCCGCGACCCTACTCATATTGTAAAGGCCTGTTTCAAATTGAAACGCACATTTTAAATTTTCAAAACCTTTAATTTCATCTGCTTTTGTTAAAGTATAATTCGAATGTTATCTTTATTCAAATGCCGAGAGAATTCCTTAAATAAACAAATTGAAAAAAAATAAAAAAGCAGGAAATTTTTAAGAACAAAGTGTTTGACATTAATTAATTTTCTATCCCAATTATATGGCAAAATTAACATCCAACGAAGTATCCATTGATGCGAATAACATAGTACACTCTCTCTGGCATTGAAAAAATCAAGTTCCGAAAACAAGCAGGATCCAGATTGTACTACATTCTGAATAGCAGATTGCAACACAGACACTGACTGGAATTGGCGTCCATCACGATAAACTTTTTTTGATATTACACATAGACCTTCAATGGAGTTTAAGGCTGGTCTGTGGGATCATCCATAAACCACATCACTAAAAACAGCCTTTTTTTTTAATCCCCTCTCCCCTCTGTGGATACAATGTGGAAAATCTTTACCCCCCCCCCTCTAAATCACATGGTCATTGGCTCACCCCCACCACAAATTTTCAAGTATTTAAGAGGATTCCTAATCGTCATATTCAATTTTCTTATAGTCAATTTTGGTCACATTTAGTTGCTTCCAAGGTCTTTTTGTCACACTCTCGACTCATCACCTTCAATTCATCCCCAATTCGTTTCAAGTTTATGAGACCAATTACTTTTCTTACCATAAAGGGTAACTGTCCATCGAAGACCTTTAGTCACTCAGTCAACTCGGCACGTTCAGCTCGTCTCATATATTTTGATAATCAGTCGACTCACTTGATTCGGTAATCTGACTGGCCTGGCCCCCTCAAATCATCTCTCTTATAACGTTTTTTCCCCCTCATACTATAATTTGAAACTATTTATCTATTTAATTATATTATTTTTATAATGAAACGAATGAAACAATAGATTGAAAAGCAAACTTTTAAGTCTTTTTGAAATATATTACAATAAATGTCACGTGGTAAATGCCGCCACCCGAGATCACTGATGTGTGTCATTCTCGGTGATGGGATCAACTCGAGACGATGACGTGAAGGGAGAGATGGGAGGAAACCTGATAGAGAGTAGCGCGGCTGGGAGCATCGACAAGAGGAGGAAAAAGTATGCTGTAAAGAGCGCAGACAAAAGCCCACACAGGACGTGTTAAAACGCGCCTTAAAGAACAATGATTTCTTCATCTGGAATAGGAAAGAAACATTGACGTTCACAGCAACTCGGACTAAACTCAGGAGAGGTCGAGACAACCATCTGATGGTGAGAAAGCGGAGGTTATTTGCCCACTACGATGTTTGTAGCAAAAAAACATCTGAACGTATGAAGAGATAAATGAGCAGAATTCTCCACAAGTTTCTTTTCAAACTTTACCTGCTATGAATTGTACGCTGAATCGGACATATGCCTCCAACCCGGCAGGAGAAAATGTGGACACAGCCTGCTATATAGATAACAGCCTGTTCAATCGACACGATTTCTATTGAATTCTTAAGACCGCCTTAGTTCAACGACTTCTCATGTGAGAGCGCTTTTAGTGAGGGAAAACCTTGGTAACAACTGTGTTTACTTATGCACAGAGCTACAGCTGATCAAATCTTTTTAAGTGTCAAAATGAAACAATATTCCTAGATATTAATTAATATGCACCATTAACAAGCCAAAGAATGCTACTTTTCAAAAAAAAAACTGCGACATGTTATAAAAAAGCTTTTTAACAATTATATAAGATTAAATATATATATATAAGATTAAATATAATATTAAGTATTAAATAATGTTAATATATAAGATTAATATATTAATATTATTATATATATTAATATATAAGATTAAGATTAATATACAAGGTTAAATATAAGATTATATAATGTATAGGATTAAATATATATATAAGATTACATATATATGTAAATATGCAGCCTGTTTGTAGGCTAACCTGTAGAAAACAATAGAATGGTAGCAGTGGTAAGGGTTTTTCAATGCTAAAAAGGCTTTCTTCACCCTACTTAAAAGCACCCTCTGCCTTTACTGCAGTGAAACTTGGAAACTGTCGATTGAACATGCTGTTATATATATATAGTAGGCTGTGATGTAGAGTGCCGAGAAAAGGAAGATTCCAAAGACCACTGCCACCACACAGAACGGGAACGCCCTAAGAATATATGCCGAATCTATACATCTCTTCCCACAGGTAGAAGAGCTTAATCTGAGCTATATAACCTTGTTAAATTATGCCCAACGCAGAGGGCCATGGATTCTTTGTTGAAGCAGCTCATGCTGAAGCCAGCTTCACCACGGATACGAGGCTGCGCATGCTAGGAGTATTCCCATTCTCCATGAAATCCTTTATCACTAGAGGAACAGGGAAGATTTCCTCAGCCTGCCAGTTTCTTGTTCCTCGGCTCAAAATCTTTATGAACTCCCTGTTATTTGGACATTTTCATTTTCAACTGTGACTGGTGTCAGTGTGTTTTATTTTTTTTTCAATGACTTGTTTTATATCTGATTTAGTTTTTTTTGTGTTGTTTGTGAGTGTGATTTCTCAGGGTTGTGAGGTATTTAGAGCGAAGCGTTAGCGAAGCTCTGTTATCAGGCGAAAATCAAAATTCTTTGTGCGCATAAAACTTTTGAACCAGAGAACATAGACAAATGAAATTTTGCACACAGCTGGACATAACCATCCTGATGGTCACTAAATAAAAATTTTAAAAATCGGTTCAGCCATCGAGGAATAATCACCATTTAGCTGTTCCCATTGAAATGCATTGAATAAAATGTAAATAAACATTTGCACGCGCTGATAGATTTTTCAACATAGAAAATATGGCGAAGCCCTTCGCAAATTTTTTTCTGCACCATCGATTTTTGAGACCATTTTATCGAGTTCTTAGAACTTTTATCACCTGTTTTTTTAGAGCGAAGCGTAAGCGAAGCTCTGTTAACAGTCGACAAGTGTAATTCGATGACCGCATAAAACTTTTGACACGTAATAGTCACAACAATGAAAATTTGCACGTGCATGACCATGGTGATGGTCAAGAAAAAAAATTTTTCAAATCCGACCTACCATCGAGGAATAATCACCCTTCAATTTTTCCCATAGGAATGCATTGAGAAAAACGTAAACAAACATTGCGCGTGCAAATAGAATTTTTGTCACACAAAATACGGCGAAGCCCTTCGCAAATTTTGCTCCGCACATTCGATTTTTAAGGCCAAATTTCGAAGTTCTTAGAACTTTTAACGATATTTTTTCAATTTCATTGTATTCTTGAATATTGAATCTACATTTTGAGGTATATATTGTAATTCTAAGTGCTGTAATCACAGCGTAATCACAATATCTTTTTGGTGTGGTTGTCGACATTGTCTACTCGCCAACTGAAACTCGCAACCACTTGAATGAACTGCCGATGTGCATTCTCGTCAAATTCGCAACCTATACTGGACCAACATTAACCAATGAAGCAGTTCCCATTTTACCGATCGCCGTTGGCTTCAAAAAAGGAGGAGTATCTTGTACGCGTAAGCAATCACCAGGAGTATCTTAAGTTAGCCTGTGCAATCACCAGACACAAAGCACAAGGAATCACTGTTGATAAAGCAGTCATAGACATTGGTGATTCAGAATTTGGACTTGCCTTATCGTACGTGGCATTTTCACGAGTGAAGACCATCAACGGTTTATTGATCGAACCGGCATTTGCAAAGCCGCGGTTGATTGATATCAACAACCATGCATCGTGGAAGGTTAGGCGTGAAGAACTTGCCAAATTACGCAGTTTAAAATGAAATTGTTTCAACAATAAAAATTAATATCAATTTAAAGAATTTAGTTAGTCATTTTCTTAACAATCAATAACGGTTCGCTCTAAATTATTGGTCAAGAAAGCGATTCGCGAGTCGCAGTCCGCCCTAGTTTATTGTGAACTGTGGGAGTGATGTGAATTGTGGAGTGGAATGTATGCGAATGATTATTTTGTTTTGTGTTGTTCGTTGTTAGGGTGTGTGGAGCCATTAATACATATTATTTTATTAAATTAAGTGTCTCTGTATATTTCGTTGTTATAAGTCTTCATGTGTTAATTCACGATTGTTATCTGATGGCGGTAACAATCATTGGTTTACAATTGGTAAGAACCTTTGTTGAGGATTTTTTTTTTCAGGGAACTCGGTCGTCAAAAGTGGCAGCGGACGTTTTCCTTTGTTGAGAAAAGCGCCGCGCATTAGAACTGTGCGTGTGTTGTGCAGTGAAGCTTTTCGAATCGGGAGAAATAAAAATTTAGTATGGAATTACCAAGTGCTGTGTCAACGTCTTAATTGTAAAAAAGTTGATGCAGCGGAAATTTTGGTGCATTAAAAATTGCACATTGTGATCCATTTGATCAGGGAAGCTTATTTTATACACTGTGGATCCAGCCAACTTAACGACTTTTGAACATTTAGTTTCTGATTTACTTATATTAATAGACTATGTTTTGCATTGTTACAATTGTAAACAGTCACCTTGCTAAGAACAGGAGTTCATAGCGTAGCCAAACTGTGTTGGTCACTTAAGTAGAGTTCTAAGTTAAATCATGCTCCTGGTCGCAGTTAAGATTGGTTGCTGCACAGCATTAGCAAGTAGAGGCTGTGTGTCAGACGTTTGGTCAAAATAAGCGTCGTGTTGTGGCACATAGGAGTTACTGCTCTCTCTCCGTTTCCTGGCCTCAGGTGCGCTGAAAAGAGCCCCTAGATGTAGGGTTTTGTAAAGGAGAGCACGATGTGCTCTGGGGATCCTCTGCTGAGTTAATGGTGCATGGGTGTGATACAGCTGGTGCCAGCTTTTAGTGTTTGGGAATTAGAACCATATTCAGTGTATTGTTTTGCATTGGTTATGCATATGCTCTCAGGTGTTAGCAAAAAGTTGTAATACCAAATCTAACGCCATTAATGGTGACATTTAAGTAGGTTAATCTGTTAATAAGTTTTAACCAGTTCGTAGGTTTTTAGTTCGTAGGTTAATTATTCATGGGAATAAAAGGTATTTTGTCTTTATTTGCACTCGCCTCCTCGTTGATAACATCCCTCCCCGCACAAGTTCAAAAAACTCGCTCCTGTCACGTGTGAGTTTTCATTGTTCTTGGGGGTACCTTCTGGCACCCCCCCACCCACGCTCAAGGGCACACAGCGACTATTCTTCATCGTCGGCACATTCTACACATTCCGTCCTTCTCTTTAACAGGATTAGCCGTATCATTTTATTGTTCGCCCGTTATTTTGATCCAATTAATTCGGGTCAAATAATTGATGCGTTTGACTGTTTCTCTTCCTCGACAGTGTACAGGAACTAATTACGCCAGTGTCTGAACACCTTCACAGTGATGCTGCTACATTTTTCCTTCGCTGTGTCAAGTATTAGTGTTTGTCGGAGTTTGTGTATAGTTCATGGTGTCTCATTGCATTAATCTAGTTTAGTGCCAATGTAGCCTGTGAAAGTATTGTGCTTCAGTTTTGTGACGGTGTAATGTTCACATTTAATCGTGATGTGTTTTGTGGTTTGTGAATTTCCCACCTAGTGTAGTCACGTGCCATGTGCCTTTATAATTTTATATAGAAGTGCTATTCCTCAAAGTAGTGTGATATAGGTTCTGTTACTGATTAATATTTTATATTGTTGCTTATAAGTAATGCTTACAAATTTGATGTTTAATTATTTATTGAAGTGGCTAAACGTATCCTCTAGGTGGTATTCCGAGTTCTCTTCATTTATCTACAGAAAAGTGTCTTTAGTGTTTGTGTTTAAGCGATCGTACTCGAGTCGCGATAGTGTCTTTAGCGAAATTGTGTGATTGGCTAGTGTCTGAGTGTGCTTTTGCTGACGAGCCCTGCCAGTGCGGCGTTATGAAGGATGCCGCCGTATATGTCAGGCATCAGCGAGTTATTTACTCGTCTAACTGATTTCTTGTGATTAATTCTTCACGATTTTGAGTGCGTGTATTCAAGACTTATCCAATCGTAGGTGCGGCTTCTGAAGTACAGAACGCATCGTGTTATGGTTACGCCGGATAGCGGGCCTCTGAGTCGAAGGTAGTCTTGTGCGTCAAGGCTATGTCCTTATCAATTCATTTGTTTCGTGGATGCTGCATCTTTCGTCGGAGTAGACGTACTATTTGCCTATGGGAAAATCTTTTCCTTGATTTTGACCCTAAATTTATTTCTTTATTCACGCTTTCACTGTAATAAAATCTACAATAAAGTTTTCTTTTATTTTAATCAACCAAAGTTCCTTCTCTGCTCATTTACCACGTGACAATAAGACATGCATTAATTAAGGAATAAAATTATTTCGTTTTACACAGGGTGTTTACCAAACATAGGGCAAAAATTCAAATGGTGATTCTTTGGGTTATCTGAACAATCTTTTGTTCTTTGGTGATTTTGCAATGCCGCTTTGTTTCGAACATACAGGGCGATAAAGGTTTTTTTCCTATAAAAATACTGATATCTTTTAACAACTTTCTGTTTACTAAAAACGGCTGCTTTTTTGGAAACTCGCTACTTGTCTTTCTAGACGATATACTATTAGCAACGAGATATATAATATGGTTTATCCACGATGGTGCAGTAGGGCATTTTTGTGTGGTTTCGCGTGAGTTTTCATATAACCAGTAGGTTTTCAGTCGTTCTTTTTTTGTTGTTCCAACCATTTTCCCTACAATGCCATCTATTTATGGAATGAACCAGAGACGATCAATAAAGAGACCTGGCAATCTGCTTCAAAAACCGTAATACGCATCTTTTTCTGCGCATGTTGTGTTGTAACACTTTTGATTAGAGGGCACTTCAGAAATAAACAGTTTCGGTTTTGCTCTTTAGGTTGTTAGTTTCGTACATAAAACTTTAAAAGAGAAAATAGAGGAAAATTTGGGTTTATTTCATATAACGAGCTTCATATCTTAAGGTTAGGTTAGCTTCATATCTAACCTAACCTAACCAGGTTAAGTCTGGAGGATAAATTAGGTTTAAAGGTTCGGACCTTACACTTTTGTTAATTCACGTATATAATTTATTTTGTGCTCACTTGTTTATTTATTGATTGAGCTTGGCACATTTATTGAGCATTTGTTTAAGGGAATTGGTTACATTGAGGGCAGTCACTAATCGGGCCCATATCTAGGCTAAGTATTGAATTTCTATCCGGTTGTTGGATAGTAATGCTTTCAAAAGCATCCAGCTGGTGTTTTTTATGTATTGATTTTATCAGATGTACATTGTTGATAGGAAAATCGTGGCCTGTGTCGATTGAATGTTTTGCTACGGAGGACTGGTTGTTTCTTCCAAACTTCCTGTGTCTCATATGCTCCTTAAATCTGGTTTCAATGTTTCGAGACGTCGGCCCTTTATAAACCATAGGGCAATGAGCACACTTTATTTCGTAGATTCCTGACCTGAGGAGTGGCGGTATTTTGTCTTTCGGGTTGAGGAAAATGTCCTTGTGGATATCTTCTGGTTCCAGGGGTGGCTCGAGTCGCTGGTGATGTAATTAAGGCTGTTTGATGGTTTCCAATAAACTTCGACATCCAGGTTATCTAGATTCCTGATGATTGTGACGTCGAGGAAAGGCAGTTTATGGTCTTTTTCCACTTCAAAGGTAGACTGTACTGTGAGAAAGAAACTTTAAATGATTTACGAAAGCACTGATATCGCATTTTTTGGTATCAAATATCGTGAATATATCATCGACATATCTAACCCAACAGTCTGGGAAGTAAAAATTAGAAGTTTTGAAGATGTCCTCGAAACTCTTCAAAAAACCTCTTCTATGGTTTATAAAGGGCATACGTCTTGAAACATTGAAACCAGATTTATGGAGCATATGAAACACAGGAAGTTTGGAAGAAGCAACTAGTCCTCCGTAACAAAATATTCAATCGACACAGGCCACGATTTCCTTATCAACAATGTACATCTGATAAAATCAATAAATAAAAAACACCTGCTGGATGCTTTTGAAAGCATTGCTATCCAACAATCAGATAGAAATTCAATACTTAACCTAGATATGGGCCCCATTAGTGACTCCCTTCTAATTCGATGGGTGACCAAAGTAACCAATCAGTGAAAATGTTTTTTCATGTTTTCCTTAATTGGTTGTTGTTCCTTATATATACTCAGCTGTTTCTAGACACAGGCGTATAGAGTTTCACAACTTTCTGTTGAAGCAGTTGAAGCAGGAAATCGAGGTTGCTTTCCTCTGTGAAACACACCTCAAGCCAAGCTACCCAGTTATTGTGTACCGTATGATCGTATGATGTGCCTCTGATGGTGCTGCGATCATAATCAAGAATGGAATTAAACATCAAGAATTGGTCTCCAAATCTTACGCAGGTATGGAATCTTTGTCCTTCATCATCAATGACGTCTCCCTTGGTGAAGTGAAATTCGTGGTGCTCTACAATTCACCTAAACATACTCTCGACGTTACCGACCTCGATGAACTCTTCGGTGGTGACATTCCAGTTATACTGGCTGGTGGTCTTAATGCCAAACATCCAAACTAGAACTCCAGAACACGGAACTGCATTGGCACGATTCTATACCGGTATATATAAAGTAAGGATGATATCATTGCTGCAGGGCCAGTGGAGGACACTTACTATTGTGACCATTCCCCTATAAGTGACGTTGGATATATCACTGATGAAGGGTTTCTTCAAGCCGTACAACATCTTCACGATTGATGACCTTTCTTCTGACCACAAGCCTGTGGTGTTAAACTTTGACAATGTTTAACTTTTTCAGTATCAATTTTAGAGAAGAAGTCAAGCATCGGCAAGATTAGAAGCTTTTCAAAGAAATCCTCAAGGACCATGACAGCCAACTCGATAGAGCAAACTGTACGGAAGACATCGATCAACGTGTTAAAGACTTCACCAGGCGAATAAATAGTGCCACTAAAGCTAGTGCCTATCCATTGGAAAATAAATCTCCTCATCAAATTGTGCTTACCCCAGGAATCCAACACTTGATCGCAGAAAGAAACAGGACCCGTAGGTTTTGGCAACGTTATCGTGTACCTTGGCTAAAAACCAAATATAACAGGTTTGTATGAAGAATCCAGGAAGAAATAAGTGAGTTACGCGACACTAGGTGGAATGACAAGCTGAAAAGCTTGTAGGCTCGCGACAATTCCATATTGGAGCATGTCTAGAGCTCTGCAGAAGAAGAAGAATGGTACGCTTCCTCCACTTTGCACCCCTCAAGGTAATTACGTCCAAACTAATCATGATTAAGCACAACTAATTGCAGATTCCCTAGAGATGCAGTTTGTTACTTCTAATAAAAATAATCCTGAGAGTCAACTCATGTCCCAGCGTGTGGAAGATGGTCTTATCAAGCTTAATGAGGTCCCGCAATTTACATCGAAGATTAACATCGAGACTGGCGAGATAGCTGCCATCATCAGCAATCTCAAACTGATGAAGGCTCCAGGAAGAGACAAGGTAAATAATAACGCCCTAAGGAATCTGCCGAACAACATTATTACTGACATCTCAAATATAAGCGACTGCTGGAAGTTTTCCTACTTCCCGACACATTGGAAGCAATTTATTGTGTTAAGTGTCCCCAAGCAGGGGCAAAATTCTGCAATTCCTACTCCTATCGTTGTCCAAAGTTTTGGAGAAAACCATCCTCACCAGGTTCAAGGACCACTGTCTCACCAGTGATCTACTTCGGAAAGAGCAGTTTGGCTTTCATGACGCCCATTCGTGTCAGATGCAGATATGGAGGCTTGTTGAAGATCTGAGCACCCGACTGAACCTTTCAAGATACTGTGGCGTGGTCTTTCTTGATGTCAGTAAACCTTTCGATCAGGTGTGGCACGAATGGGGTAATCTACAAGATGATTTGAGACGAGTTTCCTCCCGATTTCATTTTGATGGTGAAATCCTTTCTTAGGGACAGCTTCTATCAAGCTAAAGTTGGCGAAAACTTCTCCCCCACAAGGTAAAGGCTGGTGTCCCACAAGGCTCTGTCCTGGGGCCCGTTTTATTTAATTATTTCGTACATGATTTCCCAAAACCAGAAAAATGTAATTTATATTTCTATGCTGATGATACTGCCATCATGGCTTGGGCGCACCAGCCATCTCACGTTATCACTCGTCTGCAGAACGCCTTGAAGAAATTTGAAGACTGGTTTAATTGCTGGAAGCTGAACCTTAACGCCGGAAAATGCAAAGCTGTGTTCTTCCACAAAGAGCTTAAGCGTTTCGCGGATTCTCTTCTCTTATTCAATAAGGAACTCGAATGGGTCGACAATTACAGGTACCTAGAGTTATAATCGACTCAAGACTCTCATGGAACTGTCACGTGACTTACGTTCTAAACAAAGCAAAGAAGGCCTCATAGCTCTCCTGGGTCGAAACAGTGCCCTCAGCAACAACAATAAGCTGTTATTGTACAAGACATTAATTCAGACCATCTCCTCTATGACACGCCTGCGTGAGCAACCATATGTAAAAGGAGATGGAGTGAACTGTTACAATCCAGAATGTTACCCTGAGGACCATCGCCCAGCTTGGCAGAAGGGCTGTAAAAAAATAATCCATACACTCGGATCTGAACATGGCTCACCTTGGTAAGTGTGTGCAAGATCTCCTGATGAACATGGTGCAGACGATGAAGAGCCATGACAATGACCTGGTGGCTGGAATACTAAATAACCCGATGGTAATGATGTGGCATACAAAGTATAGAAAACCGAGGCATATTCTTGATGTCAACTTCGAAGACATTGGCAACGTTTCCTTCCCGGATTATTGGAAGATGTGATACCACCCACCCCCGCCCTATCTCCCAATCTTCTGACAATCGTCAATCTTATTATTTTTTCATAATGTGGAAGACCTCTTTGGGTTAGTCAGGCTTCTTGGCTATTTCAGTGTATTTTGTGTGGAATGTATTCTGGTAGGGTGAGCTTCGTAAAAGCACTGCTTTCGTCCCACCCAAAGAAATGTACACTTCACTGGTCGATTGTCGATTGTCGAGACACAGGCAGTTCTCAGTTTTCTTGAGGTGCTGCTGGGCTCCTGAATGATGGAAGCATTTGCTCCCGAAAAGTACTTCCAGTATCAGGTTGTATTATTTCAATCTATAATGGTTGTGGTGAAAGAGTTTTTTAGTAGTTTTAAAGTTTTAAATTTTGTTTTTATATGTTGTCAACCCCATTATTTTTCTGTATTGTCAAGTAAATAATTAGTGAAATATTGTTGATCCATATCATTCATTGCTGCCACCCATAGAGAGAGAGATAGATACAGATTCTTTTTTAACAATAGATTTACAGATTTTTTAAATTCTAGTTAATTATTTTTTTTACAGGAATGATTCATACATTCTGAATAGGTACAAGATCCAATAAATTAATTTACTAAATTAATCTTTGGTAAAAAAAAATTTTAAAATCAACCCTGCAAAATAAGAAAATATACTTAAGTAAATTTTATTTTATATTATTCACATAATTTGATAAAACTAATCTAAAGTTTATTAAATATAATATAAAATTTGAGGCTTAATTTGGGGGTTATGCTTCACATCTATTTGTATGCTCGATGAGGTTATGCACTTCTTGTTGCTTTTACTCTGGGGGTGTATTCTTCCAGGCTTATACCTGAAAATTTGATAACTGTTTTTTTCCCCTCCTTAATTTTTTTATTTTTTCCTCCTTTGCCCTAAGAATAGAAGTTTTGTCCATGGGGGCCTGATATAGGAGTTTTATAATAAAACATGGAAACAGAGCCAAAGTACAACAAGAAATTGGCTAAATTCTTTAATTCAATAAGCAATTTGTTTTAATTTAATGTACACGTATTACGAAAATAATAATATTAATTACCTCACAATTTTTTTTCTTCCTTTGACTAACAATTAGCCAATTCCTTGTTTACTTTGCATGTTATTTGGCTCTGTTGCTATGTTTTATTATTGCATATTAACTCTGTCATTGGTCTCTTAAATTTAGAATGTACTTTCAAATGGAAAAGTTTCATAGCTATCGCATTAGTCATTTAAGCTCATTTGAAAGTAGGGCGGCCAGGTGTCTGGTTTTTGACCAGACTGTCCGTTTTTAAGTCATCTGTCCGGTTTTTCCCCCAACCGGTTTTTTTTGGGATCTAACCTCAAATTTAGCAGTTTTTTTACGAAAAAAATTGCGATCGAAATGAAAGGTCAACTGACTGGACAACATTGGAAATGATTATCATGACGTCACATCCTATCACACGAGGCCGGCGAGAGACAGGCTAGGGTTCTAAAAAGTCACCTGATCAGCGGCGTCCAATCAGCTATCCTTTATTGTTTCCAACAAACGAAAAAAAACTGATTGTTAAAATCTAAGATAGAGACAATGGAGGATAGATTGTTGCTCGGACCCCGATGATCAGGTGGCATTTGTGTGCCCATGGCACAAGTTGATACGAATGAATTATTGCTTTACTTAATTTAGTATCATAAATCCTTGCAAAACTAAAATGTGTTGGCTTTCAGCGGTCACCATCAGGCTGTTAAGTATTCAGCATTTTACCCTTCCAAAAGAACTATGTTTTAAACTTTTATGTTAACCCTTTTAAAGACTCCCAGCCCATTAAAGATGAAAGGAAACTCAGTTTGTCCGGTTTTGTGCTCTATCTGTCCGGTTTTTTCAATGGGATCACCTGGCCACCCTATTTCAAAGATCTGTGTGAACATTTTCCCCATAGAACAACCAACAGTGATATTTCATATGATGATATGAAAGCATAAAATCAAAAACAGATTAACTCCCCCCCCCCATACTTTCATCTGTTCTTGATAAAACTTAATACACATAAAGCACAACATAGCAAATTTCAAAGTATTCAAAAATTATTTTTCAATAACTAGCTTATTATGTATTTTAATATTGTAATGGCACATTAGGCTAATCATTAGTAATTCTTTGTGATCTAAATTAATAAATTTTGATTACTTTGTATTTTAAGTTGCTATGATTTATAGTTAATTTGTGTTAACAATAATAATAATAATAATAACCCTCGTGTGGTCCTACGTCCGCGTCGAGCGAGGGGGGCAATATCTTAGAGAGATGGGCCTGGTTAACAGGTCTGAACTATTCTACCCTTAGATTAATCTTGAGGGTCCAGATGACCCAGTAGGGCTGATGAGGAGATGGCTAACAGGACCACCCATTTATTGGTGATCAATATGATTAGTGCTAGTGTGTTATCTGATACCGGCTCGGATGTCACCGGGGTTGCCAAGGTCCGCGCTCGTGGGTTAGACAGAGGCTCACGTTCGAAAAATATGCCACAATCGGGTGGCGAAAGCAGCACCAACCCCTGTTCGGCTACTGCAATAGCACAACCTGTCCCTAGTGTTTCAAGAACTTCTTTGCCCTCGACCACTTAGACAGGCGAGCCATGCCAACGCATGAAATGGACCAATTACATAAACCATTTTATCATCCGAACCTACTACGCAGTCACTAAATTGGAAACTAACACTACAGCTTGCAGACAACGCTTATATAACACTTTCAAAGACACATACCCTCACATCACAGTCACTGAATAACGCATTGCAGATCAGCGCCGCACAATTGTTATGAACAATTTAATACCCTTACCCACGCTACAAAAAATAAAGCAAGAAGTTGCACAACAGCTACAAGAACACGAGCTATCTACACAAACCGACACTAAACCCACAGATTCAAACACTAACATTGACATCACTAAAGAACTTGTAGAACACACACTCAACAATGAACTTCACTATGATATTCATCCAAAACACAACATGAATACCAAACTTATTGAAACATTAAATGACACCCTACAAAGATACCATACAGCTTACACGAGAAAAGATCCCACACAACGACCCGGTTTACCTAAAATAATCATAAAAAGTAAAGTGGGAAATTTTATGTTAGATGAACACATATATCTTACCAGAGTACAGTGAAGAAAATCTATATTTAGATTTTTACACTGGGGCTCTTACATTTTTATCCACACAGGGTAGGAAACCATCCATAAACACACACAAAAATTATAGACCCAACGGAAACCTCAGTGGCAAAAGCAAATTGAGTCTGAGATTGACGAATTCCGCAAGCAGTTAGGGAGACTTACACAGTACACTATAAACAACACCTCATCAAAGCAGAACAAACGCCTCAGACAGTTATTTAAGAAGATTAAAACATGCACCAGACATGAGTAGCACAATCTACACATTACAGAATATATGGACACATTAAAACAAAAGTTAGCTGCAAAAACACAACGCCTAAAGAGATAAAAAACATGCACTCAGCGCAAACAGTAGAAAAAGTTATTCGTAAACAATGAGAAGACATTCTATAAGCAGTTATACAAGGATTATACACAACACAAAACACTATTCACCACAAACATCACTCCAACATTATTGGTCGTGTTATTGGTCTGTCTCAGTTGAACATAATAGGGAAGCTAGCTGGATCAGGGAACAGGAGCAATTACCATCCACACTACCAAACATGCCTTATGCTGACAGAACAGCAGATGAACTCTCACAAGTCATTAAACATTATCACATCTGGAAGGCTCCAGATGTAGATAGGATTCAGAACTTCTGGTATAAGTGCATCACCTGTTTGCAGCTGATCCTTGCAAAACGAATCTCCAACACTCTGCAAACACCACAGACATTGCCACATTTCCTCACACAAAGAATAACATATATGGTACCAAAGTCACATAACACTACAGATCCCACACAATATAGACCTACCAAATGCCTGCCTACTCTTTACAAAATAATAATTGCCTGTATCGCAAACAAAATTTATACACACATAGACACGAACAACATTCTCACTGAGCAACAAAAGGATGCCGTAGACACCACTGATAGACAGACTGGTCCTACGGGAAACTCACAATAAACATCGACACCTCCATGCAACCTACATTGATTACAAAAAGGCCTTTGATAGTGTCCCACACTCATGCCTTTTATATACACTACGATTATATAAAATAAACCCTACACTTATCATATTTTTAGAAAGTACAATGCTGCATTGGAGAACTACACTACACGTCACACGCAACAGTTAAACCATCATGACCGACAAAATGCAGATAAACCAGGGCATCATCCAGGGTGACTCACTGAGCTCACTCTGGTTTTGTCTTGCACTAAATGCACTTTCCAACAGACTGAACACCACAACAAGCGGTTACACAATTAAACATAAAAAAAGCTGCCACTACACGATTTCACACTTACTCTATATGGACGTGAAAATCTACGTCTGCGCACAGACGCAATCTACGCCTCCACCAATTACTTGACATTACACAAACTTTTTCAAAAGACATACACATGCAATTTGGATTGGACAAATGCAAAACCTTCCACATTGGAAATGGACTACTCAGGGAAGGAGGCTTCACATTAGGTGAACCAGATCACATTGCTGCTTTGAAAATGACGAATTTTACAAATATCTAGAATTTAAGCGAACGAAGCTTCTGGAGCACAACACATACAGAACAGTCACTAAACAATATCTTCATAGGCTTGAGACAATACTTACAACGCATTTAAATTCCAGAAATTTAATCAAGACCATCAGTATTTATGCCACGCCAATACTCTCCTACTCCTTTGGAGGCATACAGTGGACACGCACAGATCTTGAGGGACTTGAAATGAAACAACGTAAACTGCTTACATAGCACAGAAAGCACATATCCGATCTACACCAGAAACAGACTCAGTCACTCAGAGAATTCTTTTACTCTAAACAACACACATCACCATTACACAAAGCAGTCTGCATGGCTGATACAAAATACACACCTGTGAATCTGAACAGCGTGCAGAATACCCACAACATTCATACAACATGCACTAAACTTCAATCATGGCATAGTTGTTTGTGTTTGTCCTGGGCTGCATACAGATATAACTTGTGTAAAGGGTGCAAAATAACCTTAGTAGACGACGCCAAAATATCTAACATACCATTATCATGAAAGCGACAAAAAAACCACTTGCAGAAAATAGTGCAACTGATGTAATCGGACATCAGTAGTACTTGGTGACTGTGTACGTGATATGGGCGGAAACGATGTGCATGCAAGATCCTAATGACAGTTTGTTGAGACACTGCCTACATACCCAATCTCTTTCTGTTTGAGTCTGACCGAACATTTTCGTTTTGCTCAAATTACAATTTGAGAGGGAAAGCGTATCCCACCTCGTCGTTTTTCCCAACGTGGTTTATAGAGTCCTCAAATGAATCTGAAGCCACTGATCAGTTTTCATTTCTTGGTACGAGCCAGCATCTGCAGCAATTGCTTCTTATGTGAGGGTTGCAGAAAATATTGCCAAGACTGCTATTGTAGATTCCAAAACTCCATTTGTGTCCTTGGTCGATCTTGATGCTGGTGTTGATGAACATTTACTGTATTTAGAAACCGTTGTATAATTTGTCAGATTGCAATGGTTAGGATATCTTTCTTGATAACAACCTAACTGTTGCATGATAATTTTGCCTTGTCTCACCAGAGAAGAGAACGAAGTTGATCATTTCCGTTATTGGAACTGAGGCTGATAGTGTAGCCACAGCAGATGCCTTAGAAGGTCGAAGTCAGGCGCGTAATCGCCCTTGCCACAAAATGTGTTGCCTTGGAGTGAGGCTCATCTGCAAGACCAGCAAAATTCAAAACTTGGTCGGGAAGGTAAAACGATGGTTAGGTTAGATTAGGAAAAGTCCCTCTGACGATATTAACAGAGACGCTCAGATGACGCAAAGCGCCTCTGGAACAGTAAAGTACCTACTTGATACCATTGCAATAAAAGAAAGGACTGAGGTTGTAGCCATTTCCCCCCCATACGTTCGCGGGTATTGGATTGCTACACGTGATCGATCCACTCAAGCAAGTTACAGTGCTTTGTTGATAAAAGCTGTAGGGAAGGCCAGGTTCTGCTTAGGAGTTTTATCAGTGGAATCTTACATTAAGAAGCGTACGAATTGGTAGGAAAACTTTATTATTCTATAATGCTGCTGAAGACAACCCCAGATGGATCGTATAAACAGCACTCATAAAATTCACGTTCTACAGTCTTAGTGACACCACAATATAAACATCCAAGAGGTTTAACCACCCTCCATTGATGGAGATGCTGAAGAGAATGAAATCCGTCGTGCTGCAACCGCTGTCGGTTCTTTCAAAAGGTATTATTTTAATCACTTTCAGAATGGCTGCTCACGGATAATCTGGTTGAAGACGAAAGATGTCCATAGCCTTCCCCTGATCAGACTGCTGGAAAAAACACCGACTGTCGGAGGTATCCCAGCCTTGCAGGTCAATTTGTCGTAATGCCAGTAGAAAAGTCACTAAATCAAGTTGAAAGGTCTTGTATACGTTAGCTTGTCATGATGACTGGTAATGAAAGAGGTAACGGCGGCCTATTCACCTTAAAAATGAAGCACATGTGTGAAAACACATAGTTTGCCCAAATGGGGGGGAGGTCTAGCTATTTCCCGAATCATTGCAGCCAATCTGGCAGCAATAATGTAATGACAAATTTCGAGAATCCCCAATCCTCCGCTATCGAAGGAGGTAAGCAAAAACTGGGCATGAAGCAGATGACATCGAATACGTGACCCCTATGCACAAGTCAAAATTTAAGTACACTTAGCACTTTTTGAAGATCTTTATAAGAAGGTAATATGTATAGGCATTTAGAAGTCAGCAAAGGCAGAACGTATCTTGACAAGAATTGAAGTAGAAAAACGAAACTTCTTGTAAAGGCGGGTAGCACACTTTTCGATCACTTGTTGCCAATGAAAAAACATATGCCAAGACTATCTTGGCCACACCACGTCATTGAGAATGTTTTGAGATAGTCACTATTACAATTCCCAACGGCAATGCCTTTGGACATGATGAGGTTGATGGAACTCCCCGTTGAGGCACAGAAATGGTCAAAAGTTTCTTTAAAGATGTTCAGGGTATATGAGTCAGACGCAAAAAGCAGTACAGTTTGACAATTCTGATATTACAGTAATGGTTCCAGAAAAAATGTACAGGAGGGGGGATAGAGGGCATGCCTGGCTCACACGTTTTAAGGGTTCGAAGGCAGACGAATATGGAATCATTAGGCGCCACATATGAGGTGGCTGAAGCATACAATGTGGAAATAATCGTAGCAAAATCCCACAGACGAAGATGGTGAAACACTTCAACATGAAAACACTTCGTCAAAGGCCTTTTTTGGTCATGACTGAATACAGCAACTGTCTGTTGACGAACACTAGCTTCCTCCATAACACACTGGATTGTTATTTGGTTGTCGGACATCCTGTGAGATGGAATGGAGCAGGACTGAATAGAATCGATAAACATCAGGGAATAATTTGAGTTTTTTTGTAATACTCCAGTGAAGACTTTATAATCCGTGATGAGAAGGGTTTTTGGCCTCCACTGGGTCGCACGGCGTTGCACAGATTTCACTTTTCATATGCAAATTCTTCGTTAAAAGGAGAATTTCTATCGATACGAAATAAGTGCAATAAATTATACAAAGGCAATTCATAGGATGTTAAGTGAATTTGCCAACCCGTTTAAACTTCCTCTTTCAAATCGTCTAAATATCCATGACACATATTCTTTCGGGCACTGATTTAAATTCCCAATTATTATCACCAAACATTTCCGTACATTACAGAAAGCATAACCTAAACTACATCCACCACCTTTCCACGTTTGTAAAAAGTTGAAACAATGACGATTTTATTTCTTCCAAAGTAAGTTACACAAAATACTCCAAAGTATTTATTTCTAGCATAGTTCGCTAGGTTTAAATGGTGCTATGGCATCAATTCACGAACAAAGCATTCACGAATAAAAAAAAATCTGTTTGGAGGTTTTTTTTAATCTTTATAATATAGATACGAGTAGGTTTTTTTTAATTAACTCCTGAATATTAAATGAATGGTGAAAATGAGAAGAAAAAAAAAAATAAGTCACCAAAGAAATGCTGTTTTCTTTCACAATTTCGACTTGAATAATAAGCAATCATACGACCAGAAGCATTTTGAAGTAAAAGTATAATGTTATCAGCTTACATAAAACTTGTAATGTGTTTGTGATAGTGAATTTCTGTACATTTTGAATATAAATAGCTCATTTACATTGAAAAGTTTTTATCCACCACAATAAACGTTCTCATAAATTGATATATCCATATTATTTTTTGGAACTAAATCGTTATGTTAACAATGAGTTTACCCTCCATTTTGTTTAATCACTAAACACAAACGGTCGAACGTAGAATCAATCAATTTTTGCAACAATTCAACTGACATATTTAGCCATTCTTTAAGAATAAATGTTTCAAATCGGCCAATGAAGTAAATTGTCTTGCACCGTCGTAAACCGCTCTTGTCAATGTTCGCCATACGTTTTCTTTCATATTTAGATCTGGAGAACGTGAAACCCAAGGCAATAGTGAAATGCATTCTTTGCTAAAACATTCCATGCTAACTTTGCCGTATGATATGAATAATTGTCCTGCTGGAAGAGCCAGTTGTCCACTCCCAGAAATGGACCAAATGTTTTTAATTGCGGGTCAATAGCTTGGATATAGTCTTTGGCCTTCTGCCGATGACCACTAGATTTGTGTCATTGTTCCCACTCTATAACCTCCCCCCCTCCCCTGCTGTCACATAAAGAAAACTTCTGGTTCTTTTCGGAGATCGTGCCAATATAGTATCTATATCCGTCTGGGCCGTCTAAACTGAATCTCTTCTCATCACTGAAAACGACGTTAGCCCATTCAGTAGCTCAGACATATATTTTTTTTGCAAAATTTAATCTGGCTTGCCTATGCTGACATTTAATCTGAGTCAGAGGGTCTCCTGGTTACCTTATGCTGACCTTTTGAGGCAGAGGAGCTGCTATGTATACCTACTGCTTTGACTGTTCTTTAGCGTCTGTTCTTTCTTGGAGTGTGCAATTTTGGTCGCCAATACTTTTTTCAGTCCCATACACTATAGAATTCTTTCAATAGCTTCGTGTTCTATTAATTCTGCGACCAATTTCCCTTTTTGATAGTCCAAGTTGCACAAATAATCATTAAAGAATAGCTCAAGATGGGTCCGTGAGGTTTTAATCATACGCCTTATTTTGTTACTTGGCTTTTACATCAACAAATAATCAATTTGTCCTTTTTCCTATCCAGACAATGCTATTGCCTTTCCCATATTGTGAAACAAAAGTTAATATCATACAGATGATTGTACAGTCATTATTTTACAACTCCATTGCAAAAAAATAGAATAATGTTTTATTATTAACTTCTAATGTGATTTACGTGCTTATTTCATCACCAAATCACACGAAAAGCAAAGTACAACATATACAAGCACAAAACTAGAATATGAGTTGTAGAAAAAATATTAGCTGTTTGCTAATTATTTAAACGGAATTAATTGGCTGTTGCAAAATATTAGAATAAGCTGCCCCCCCCAATTCAAAAAAAAAAAAAAAAAAAGAATAGTTGATTATTCAATTTTTCAACGAATAGTAACCAAGTTAATGATGACTGGATCAAGATGACTGAAAAATCTAGCGTGATGAAGGAAGGATCTGTTATTATATAGTTGAGCGCTTGCACTAAGAAAGGCCCATACATTTTCATATTACAAGGAGTACAGATAGTCAATTAAGCCTAGGCCGGGCCGTAGACGACAATCCGCTGATAAAAACTTTTTGAGTTCGTTTTCAGTGAAAGGACGGGTAATGAAGGCGTCTGAATCCTATCCTTGAGTTTCTCTATCCAACTCGTCGTGGCATTCGATGGGAAGATTGGGTGGCTAAAGAATTGTGGGGGCTTAATGTCTTCTAGGTTAAGTTTCAGAAGCAACCAGCTATGAATAAAGAGTCTGGGGCAGAAGTTTTGGACTAATCAAAATAACCATCAAATTCCACACGGACTTATTAGTTTCTGAAAACTGCAGTGTTTAGACTGCAAGCAGGTCAAAGACTATTTTATCCCGAATATTTCAAATACAATTTAATTAAAGAAGTGCAAGATCAACAAATTAAAATTTATCTGCATTGTGTAATTTCTACAATAACCCAGCAAAATTATTTTAGCTACTTATTTTTCATTAATAAACATTGACTTAGTCTATGCTTCAGTTATGATTATACCCCTCCGCTTTTTATTATTTATTTTCCTTTCAATAGATAACGAAAGAGAAAAAGAATAAATATTAAAATTTATTTAACATAAATTAAACGAATATGACAATAGACTGCTAAAATTTAATTAGTTAAAAATTTAATTCAATGTTAATTTGGATTGTAAGTTTTTTTTCATGAACATCTTTCTCCCATTTTAAATTTGTTGTATCAAGAAGTCAAGAAAGCTAACAAATTCTTAATTAGAAGTTTATTTGTTGCAAGGGAGGTGTTTTGTAATTGAAGATGAACGAGCCAATCTCATTCACCAACAACAGAATTTGACACATTAAATTCATTCATGTCCCTTAGCTTGAATTAAAACACATGATGAAATGCAGAAAGGAAATTCAGAACTAGGAGCATGTGTTATCTGGATGTTTATTGCCCAACGACATTGACCGAAAGAAACAAAGAAATATCAACAATAAAAAACGTGCAAAATCATTTTTAAAACAATTGACCAAAAAAAGAAAACAATTGCAATCAACAATAATAAAGAGCAAATACATGACGATATAAATTGTGACGCTTGCACTAACATTACTCCCACGCGTCGAAACATTGGAATGTCAATATTAGTCCTCGATTGGGAGACGACACAGTTTCACTAAAGGTCGTTTAAACAGTCCAGCCTCTGTTTTCACAGTTGCCACACGAACCAATTCATCCTTTCCTGGGGTACATTAGTGATTCGTCCCAATGTCCATTGTTGCGGAGGCAAATTTTCTTCACGAATAAGAACAAGTTCGCCTCTTTTGATGTCTGGTGTCTTTGTTGTCCACTTGCTACGTTGCAATAGCTGGCCTAAATACTCTTGGTGCCAACGTTTCCAAAAGTGTTGGTGGATCTGTCGTAACAACTCCCAGCGGTTTAATCTGTTGACGGGTAGGGCGGTATAGTTGGGTTCTGGTAAGGCCATAAGTGGTCTGGTGATTAGAAAATGCCCTGGTGTTAATGCTTCGAAGTTGTCAGGATCACTTGAGATGGCGCAGAGTGGTCTTGAATTCAGACATGCTTCGATTTGAGTGAGAACGGTGCATAACTCCTTGAAGGTGAGAATGACGTTATTCATGACACGACGCAGGTGCTTTTTCATAGATCTTATACCAGCCTCCCATAACCCTCCGAAATGAGGTGCTCGAGGGGGGATGAAATGCCAATTAATACCTTCTTTGGTCAAATAGTGAGCCACCAATTTGTTGTGTGTGTCACTATTTATCAAGAGCTGTAATTGTTTCAACTCACGATCAGCTCCTATGAAATTGGTTGCATTGTCACTGAAAATGCTGTTGCAGCGTCCTCGTCGAGAAATGAATCTGGTCAATGCTGCGATGTATGCCTTTGTTGATTTTGCACCTCTACCTTTGTGTGCCTTTATCATGATTGGACCAGTATAATCAACACCAGTGTTTACGAAAGCATTGGCAGGTATTATCCTTGACTTTGGCAAATCGCCCATCTGTTGATGAAAAGGGGATGCTCGATCTCTGGCACAAGTAATACAATGATGGTTATATAGTCTGACTGCGTCTCGGATGCCCATAATCCAATAGTGCTTTGAATTGCTGCTATCATTAATTGATTTCCAGGATGAAGCAGCATCATGTGATAATGTCTGAGAATTAATGTTGTCAAGTGGTGGCGTTTAGGGAGCAACATTGGGTGTCTTGCATCAAAGGGAATAGTTGCATATTTCAATCGACCTCCAACTCGAATCACGTCGTTCTCGTCAATGAATGGGGATAATTTTTGAAATTTATGTGGAATTTGTTTGTTCTCTTTGATTGCTTCATGGAGCTCGGGCCATTCTTCTTGCTGTGTAATACGAATCCACAATTGTAACGCGTTTCGTAATTCAGTTGTTGTGAGAAATGTGGTCACACGCTTTTGACGATCCTCCTTGAGGTTTGTAATAAACCGGAGACAGTACACTGTTATTCGTTGTAATTGCCCCAACGAAGAATATCTTTGTATTAGCGATGTATCAGGCATTTGTATTACTCGTATTTGCACTTCCTTCTTTCTTTCTTCTATGGTTATGTCCTTTATGTACGGGTTAACAGGCCATTCTTGCTTCGGTTGTGTCAAGAAAGACGGCCCATTCCACCACATAGCATGCATAGGTAACTGTGATGGGAAGATGCCTCGTGACGCGACATCTGCAAGGTTCGAATGAGTTGGCACATGTCTCCATAAATGTGGTTCGAATGATTCTTGAATTTCAGAAACACGATTTGCGATGAAAGTTTTCCAACGACTCGGATGACTTCTAAGCCATGCTAAAACGATTGTTGAGTCAGTCCATGCATTGGCAATTGGAATTGCTTCCTTGATTACCTGTCGAATTCTTGAAAGTAGTCGTGACAATAACACAGCGGCACACAATTCGAGCCTGGCAATTGATACTTGTTTGATGGGTGCGACTCTAGTTTTTGCGCAGAGTAAATGCACTTGATTTGATTCTGATGAGGTGGATCGTACATAAATGACTGCAGCGTATGCTCCCTCAGACGCATTGCAGAATCCATGCATTTCACAACAATAATTATTGATGATCACACAACGTGGTATGCGTACCTTTTCTACAAATGGTAGCTGGCTGACAATTGTTTGCCACTCGGTTTTTTGTTCATGTGATAGCGGATCGTCCCAATCCATGCCAATGAGCCATAATTTCTGTAGTAACATCTTTGCACGAACAACAATTGGCGATAACCATCCGATTGGATCGTACAATTTTGCTATCTCTGATAACACTGTTCTTTTCGTTGGTGGTTGCGTTGCCAAGCGTGCAGTGATGTTGAAGAAGAACTCATCTGTCGTGGTGTCCCATTGAATGCCTAACGTTTTTGTTACTGTGGAGTTAACACTCGTAGTTGATTGTGAAGCTCGCAAATGATTTGGGAGTGCTTCAAGGATTTCAGGTTTGTTCGATGACCATTTCCGAAGTTCAAAACCTCCACTTTGTAGTAATTGTAACAGTTGCCCTTGCATTTCAATTGTGTTGGATATTGTTGTATTTCCAGACATCACGTTGTCAACATAAAAGTCGTTCTTGAGTGCATTTTTTGCTTGTGGAAATAAGTGTCCATCATCTTCTGCTAATTGTTGAAGAGCACGAGTTGCCAAATATGGTGCACATGCCGTACCGTACGTCGCTGTATTCAACTGATATGCCTGTAAAGGTAAATGTGGTTGTTCACGCCACAAAATGCACTGTAATAGACGATCGCTTTGATGCACTGTCACTTGCCGATACATTTTTGCAATATCAGCTGAAAAGGCGACTGCGTGCAAGCGGAAGCGAAGAATTATATCAAAGATATCATCTTGGGTTTTTGGGCCAATCATGACTTTATCATTGAGTGAAATGCCAGAGTCTGTTTTCGCCAATGCATCGAAAACCACTCGCAGTTTAGTTGTCGTGCTGTCTTCCTTAAGAACGAAGTGATGTGGCAAATAGTTCAGGCTGGCACTTGGTTTGCCAGGTAATCTCGTCATATGTCCTAGATTTTCATATTCTTGTATGAATTCGCGATACTGTTGGTAACGCTCTGGTGACTGTTGTAGTCGTTTCTCGATTGCTAGAAATCGTCTAGTTGCCATCGTTAATGACTGTCCGAGCTGTCCAGCTGTTTTCCTGATGGGCAGGGCCACAGAGTATCGTCCTGTGTTATCATGATTTTGTGTTGCGATGAAGTGAGCTTCACACTCTTGTTCTTCAGTGGTGTAAAATGGTTCTCGTGGAATTTCTTCCAATTCCCAAAATTTACGCAGATCTGTGTCAAGTGTTGTCAATTGAATTGTGAATGAGTCTTCATTCGGTCTTGGTACCGTGCTGCAGATAACCCATCCTAAAACGGTCTCTTGGGCATAAACTTTCCCATTGGACGTATAACGTTTGCCATTTCCCAAAATGTCAAAAAAATAATCGGCTCCGAAAAGGATGTCAACTGGGCGTGATTTATGGTATTCCGGGTCAGCTAAGTGTAAAGCTGTTGTGTCCGGACGATCTGATATATGAACATCATGTTTTGGCATCACTCCAAAGACTTGTGGTAATACCAATGCTGTGAGATTGAGACTGTACATGGGTTGATGCGTTGACTGAATCGTACACTTCACCAGTCCACGAGCTTGTCCACTAGTGATGTTCCCTACGCCATTTATAATGGTTGTATTGCGTTGCCGTGGCAGGCCAAGTCGTTTTACACATTTTTCACTGATGAGATTAGCTTCTGCACAGGAATCGAGTAGTACACGACACAATTGGGTTTGACTGTAGCAGTCTTGCACATGAACAATTGCTGTTGCAAGTAATGCTCGTTTGTAGTTAGTGCATGTGATGCTCATTACAGCATTACTATCAGCTAAAGCAGCATCACTCGTGGTGGTAGTCTCTTCGCCTATACTGGATGTGGCCGATGCAGCACCTCCAAAATGCAGCAGCGTATTGTGTTTTTTGTTGCATGTTTTACAAGTGCCCTTCGATGGGCAAACCTTGCTGTTATGACCAGGACGAAGGCAATTAAAGCACAATGAATGGTCACGCACTGATTTCGAACGATCACGAGGGTCTAATGCTAGAAACCGAGCACACTTGAACAGCTGATGATCAGCACCACATTCACCACACACATTTACAACACTGTTATGCACTTGCGCAGTTCCTTGTGAACGATTTCCATGCATTGGTCGAAGGCTTTTATTTGGTGTAGCTGCTTCGAGGGCATGACAGCGTTGTTCAAAGAAAGGTTTTTATATCTTCAAATGTAGGATGTTTGTTTCCTGAAATGGATAACTCCCACTGACGTCGAGATTCCATATCTATCCGCTCACCTACTATGAAGACTAATAAGTGATCCCACGAATCCACAGGCACCTTTAATGCTTTTAATGCGCGCACATGCTTGCCTGTCGTGTCTAGCAGTTTGCGTAGGTCAATTGTTGACTCCTTATTCATGAATGGTTGTTTGAACAGTTTCCTGATGTGACAGGATATAATTTGTCGTTCGTTGTCGTAACATTCGGTGAGAAGTTTCCACGCTTCACCATAGTTTGCATCAGTTGTGTCTAGCGACTGAATTAGCAATGCGGCTTCACCTTTAAGAGCGTTCTTTAAATAATGCAACTTCTGAGAATTGCTAATGGTTTGGTATCATGGAGGAAAATAAATCATGAAAGGTAGTCCATTCAAGATAATCTCCTGAAAATGTCGGGAGATCCATGCGTGGTAGCTTAATGTCCGGACGGAATTGTGAAAGATCAACCACGCTTGAAGGAGATGACGGCATACACTTTTGTGCAGTTGTAATAGTGAGAGCGTCTAGTAAAATTTGTATACCAGCTTTGGTACTCACATACTTATTTTCCACCTCTGCTTCATCGGTTTCATGAGATGCGATTTCGTCGCTTGTTGCCAATACAATAATTTTTGCTTGCACGTTGCTGTATTCACTCCATGCGTCATCTGAAAGCTTTAACCTTAAAGAGAGTTCTTGCACAGTGTTGCTTGTTGATGCTGATGCATGCTGCAGAAAAGTTGACACACGAGTAATTTTTGATTTAATCACCCCACGTTGTTTCACAAGATCTTCCATTGCTTGGTTGATAAGAATTGCTGACACAATTAACACTTACAATTGTTGCACGAGTTCGATATTCACCGTCATTGACGTTAAAGCTGCACACAGAATGGCCGCCAACAGAGGTAGTAATCGTCGGTTTTGCGAAAACAATCCGGCTCGAAGGACCAATGTTTTGTAATTGAAGATGAACGAGCCAATCTCATTCACCAACAACAGAGTTTGACACATTAAATTCATTCATGTCCTTTGGCTTGAATTAAAACACATGATGAAATGCAGAAAGGAAATTCAGAACTAGGAGCATGTGTTATCTGGATGTTTATTGCCCAACGACATTGACCGAAAGAAACAAAGAAATATCAACAATAAAAAACGTGCAAAATCATTTTTAAAACAATTGACCAAAAAAAGAAAACAATTGCAACCAACAATAATAAAGAGCAAATACATGACGATATAAATTGTGACGCTTGCACTAACAGGAGGAAAGATTTATTTAAGGAAAGATGAGAATGCAGTCAGATATTTTATTAAGGATAAAGAGATTCTGGCCTCTTTATTTAAGTAATTTGGTATTTATTTTATTTTTACTGTTCTCTTTTTATAAAAATATTTCTGTAATTTTTGGCTCATAACATACCATTACGTATGCCTGCTTCTCCACTTTACATTTCTCTTTCCAGTCCTTTTGAAGGCCCATATTATAATAATAATCAGATCTTTTCTCTACTATTTCTTAATATTAGAAGTATTCGTGCTAATTTAGATCTTTTGACTTCTTATTTTGAGCTAACTCCTCTTCCTTCTATTATTATTTGTGTTGAAACTTTTCTATCCGGTTTTTACATCCGCCTATCTTACCCGGTTTTACTTCATTTTCTCAAGCTAGAGAGTCGAGTTACGGAGGTGGTATTACTTTCTATTTATCATCTGTACATGTCAGCACACCCTTGGATAATATTTCTTTAATTAGACAGATATACAGGTATTGGACATTGAAACTGAAACACCTGGTAGAAATCCAAAATCTTTATTTAATAAGGTGTTGGGGCACCGTGGGCAGCCAGCACAGCAGCAACACGTCTTGGGAAGGATCGGTAGAGGTCCTGCACAGTTTGCACCCCAAACCATTACTGATCCAACCATTACTGATCCACCCATTACTGATCCACCCATTACTGATCCACCTCCGTGTTTGACTGTGGCTGCCAAGCAGTCTGGGTTGTAGGCATCAGAGGGGCTCCTCCAGACGAATACCCTCCCTGTTGTTTGGAAGACAGTGTAGCTGGACTCATCCGAGAATATGACGCGTTTGAGGTCATCCAACGTCCAGGTTTTATGCGTCTGGTACCACTGAACCCGCTTGGAGGCATTTGTACTACTGATGAAAGGCTTCGGTATAGCAACCCTGCCATAGATGTTGGATTTATGCAGGTAACGACGGATTGTCTTCGTGCACACAGGTTCCTGGAGGTGTGTATTCATTTCTGCGGTGATTTCTGCTGCGGTGGTTTTCCACTTTCGTGCAACAATCCTGGTCAATGTCCTGATGTCTCTTTCCGACAACTTCCGTTTTCTCCTGCAGTTGCTCCTCCTGGACGTGGTTCGTCCTTCCTGTTCATATGCACACATCACCCTGGATACTGTAGCACGTGATACATCACAAAGTGTGGCAGTTTTGGACACAGATGCACCTGCTAGACGCGCGTCAACAATCTGCTCTCTTTTGAAGTCGGATATGTCTCCCATTATAGCGCTCTGCACAGACAATTTGAAGCTTACTATCGAACTTTTCTACTGGAGTGACTACCAAGAACTCTGACACGTAATTCATTGATATGCATACGATTAATTACCTAGCAGAAGGTCCTGTTCAGCCCTGGGGGTATCCAGTGCTATTTGCAAAGGTGTTTCAGTTTCAATGTCCAATACCTGTATATGAGAGAAGGACGAGACACAAAAAACCTGGAATGCATTAAAAGTTATTAATTAAAAAATTAAACATAAATAAATAATAATTAATAAAAATTATAATTAATAAATAAAATCAAAATAAATTAATAAATAATATTTTGGTTTTATTTATTAATTATATTTTTTTATTAATTATTATTTATTTATTTTTTATTTTTTAATCAATAACTTTCCTTTAATTATTAAGGACATCGAATCTAAATGCACACATTTTAAATTACGTAAAACAAAATGATGTACACAAAAAGTAGCGTATCGATAGTCTCTAAAGTAATCCCCATTGGCATCTAGCATCTTCTGCCTACGTGTCTCCAGTTGTTCAATCACATGGCTGTAAAACCTGCCGGTCTTGGACTGAAAGAAGCCCATGAGTGCCTTTCACAGATCAGTATCATTGGTGTAGGATTTTCAGAAGATAGTTGTCCAGAGAATGGAAAAGGTCTTTGGAAGAAGACCTCGTGAGGTAGGTGGAAGACACAAAGTTTCCCAACCAGACTGCTCTATGGTTGTACTGGCCACCCACGCCACATATAGCCAGGCATTGTCATGAAGGAAGAGTACCCCTTTGCGATTCACCAATGCTGGCTCCTTCTGCAGCAATGCCTGTTGCACACGTTCCAACTGCTGGAAATACAGGTCCCCAGTGATGGTTTGGCCAGTTGATAGCAGTTCGTAGTGAATCATTTGGCGTCTAGTCCACCAGACACAAAGACTACGCTGTTCATCATTAATGGAAAATTCTCCCGACCTGAATTCTGGAACCAATGCCTTGCGGTGCATTCATTCACAGCATCATCCTTAAACGCAAGACACATTCGGCGACTTGATACTGCTGTTGACAAGACCACCTTGAAGTCATAAAGCAGTCAACATCAAACCATCTCCTTTGATACCTCTATTTGTCTTCACTTCTGCAGAAACTGCACGAGATGTGATTGATGTGAATGCCCAACATCCCTGTATTTATACAGGCTAACATTCTATCTTCCCCTAATAGATTTTGGACCACACTGTATACTCATTTGCATATCTTCTATTACTTCTTTTTATGGCAACATAAAAACGGCAAGAACCTTTATGGTTACCTAGTATTATAGTGGATTCCACTTTTTTGATTCTAGCTATTTATCGCCCTCCTTCAGGAAATCTGGATGTTTTTTTCCAGATTCTAGAACAGTTTATTGTTTCAATTAATTTGGGTTCTAATAATAAATTACCCACTGTAATCGTAGGGGATTTTAATATTGACCTATATTCTTCAACAGCTACTTCCTCGATTACTTTTACTTCTATTTATGGGTCATATGGTTTCACATCATTTTTTCTATATCTATCGCTACCCGTATCGATCAAGTTTCGGGTAGAGGTAGCTGTCTGGATCAGGTTTGTGCGAGAAATTTGACTTATTGTTCGCATCTGTTGGAATCCACTATTCTGATCATTCTCCCATTTTTTTCTTTATTTTCGATCACTCTTTTATCGTCCCATTCTCTTCCCCGTTTTTTTCGATTGTTGTCTAGGAACCATATTATAATGTTTCGTTCTATTTTGCTCTTAACGGATTGCGACTGTTTTCTATGGGAAATTTATATCTCTCATTTTCCATTGGGGATGTCCTGTTATCTCCCGTTTCATCTTCTCCATGGAAAACATTTCAAAAAATTGCGTCATTATAGGATGAGTAATGAGTTACGTCTCTAACTAAAAAAGAAAGATTTTTAGTTATTCCGTAATTTTAAAAAATCATAATTGAATAGAGGCTATAGGGAACATAGCAAAACTAGCAGAGGTACACGGCGTTGCCCGGGTTAATTACACGTGTAGGTAAAGAGATAGATCTCAAAAAATTTAATTATAACTCCTGATTGGTTAAATAATAACTCAATCAATACAACGCAGAGCAAAGGGACTATCCATTCTACGAAAAATACGAAAAACAGGTAGTCCAAGTGATATACCGGAGCATCTAGACTCTTCTTGACTTGCCTTACTACTGTGGAACATCACCAGATACTTTAGACTCAAGCTATTCTTGCCCTTGGCGTAGAAGCTCTTATACCCTGTTGCTCTATTCGAAACTGCCGTTGTTCCGATGTTTCAAACCCCCGTATAGCCTTTTCTGTTTTAGTTGCAGAGTTTCTCTGACCAATACTCGTTTTTTCTCTTTCCTTTCCACACACATTAATATTTGCCAGTCGTCTGGACGTTTGATAGAGAACTCAAGGGAGACACGCATGATTCCTTTGCCTCATCAATAGACGCTGCCTTATTAATGTTGTCACTGCATCTTCACTTTATGCTCATTATCAAAAATTCTTGGAAACGAACGTTCAGTCAACGCATTGTCAGCATTTCAGTTTCCCAAAATATACACTTTCCCACAGAATATAGTCAAAATATATTTAAAAAAAATGTTTGGACCTGCTGTGCCACCAATTAAGCTAAGTGATAACCCCGCAATGAATTTTGGAATAAATTTTGAAATATCTTAAAAATATCACACATGAAAATGCATAGAATTAATACAGTAAAAATTCCGAATAAAAATTTGAAAACATTTTTTTTAAAGGCTCACAGTGGATGGACCTCTCCAAGGACGCCACTGCTAGTCTAAATAATGTCTTACTCACGTAATCTTACTTTAGATTTACACTTGATGTTGTTGCAATTCCCCTTATTCTCTCTATGTCTTGAATCAAAACTTGGCTATTCATCTCTTTGGGTAGTCTAGCGATCGCCGATTCTTCTATTGACATGCTTACTGTTTTCTCAATACAGCACGGAGCTAAAGGAGTGCTTCCTCTGTCGTCTTTCCACTCTTTCTCAATAGTCTGTTAACTGTCCATTATCTCCAATTACTGATCATTTTTAAAGATTTTCAAGAAATTGTTAAGTACTAAGAACTGTTTTTTCTAAGAAAAGCCTGAATAACAGGAATTCTATGCATTGTTGGTCCTGAGATATATATTGTTGATCCCTGCTTAGTGTTGGTGCATTGCGTGTTGACACCATTGTTGATACGTGTTGTTGCACAAACTTTTCCTTGCATTATTGGTCATGAGATATATATTGTTGGTCCGTGCAGAGTGTTTGTGAATTGCGTGTTGATACCATTGTTGACACCTATTGTTGAACAAATTTTGCCTTGCGTTGTTGGTCATGAGATATTTCTCATTAATATGCCCTGCCATAGCCATGAATATCGAAGGTCAAGTATGCAAAATTTCTCAGGCTATGAATGTCAAGTATGCAAAATTTCTCAGGCTATGAATGTCAAGTATGCAAAATTTCATTCAGATCGGAATAAAACTGTAGATTTGTATTCAATAGCCACAAACATCCTTCTTTATATATAGAAGGTGAGAATAATTGCCAAGGTGCTTATTTTACAGACTAAAGATACTTAGTATTCAAACCTTTTTAATTCATTTAATAACAACTCGAAAAAGTCGTGGCAATTACTTAGTAAACATACCCATTTATATATGAATAAGGAAAATAATCATTTCAGCTTCTTAAGAATTTGATTCCAACTCAACATGATTTAGACCGGTTATTATCATTTCTTTTAACTGGTAATACTGCTTCATCTGTTACTTACCTTGATCATTCGTTTTCGACCAGTTGTTTTTTTTCCGGCTATTGGTGATCTCGAGGTTTTTTTAAAAAAGGGGGAGGCCGTGGCCTGGTGGGTTTTCACTGAAACACAGCTTCAGAAGTTAAGCAACATCAGGCATGGCTAGTTATGGGATGGGTGACCATCCGTGATTCACAATCTTCACCTCCCCGGCTGCTGTGACCATCATACAGCATTCATTAATCCAGGTTCATCCAGGGACCCTACTCGTCGGCCTCAGGCCATACAGGCCCTGGATGGACGTATTGGTTTACAATCAATTAAAAAATAAAAATAAATAAATTTTCACACGGACGGTAAAGGGTTGGATATTTTAGGTATTCTCCCTATTTTAGTTTCAGAAAATGCTGATGTTCTTAGTTACCCTTTAGCTTACCTGTTTACTGATTTTATTACTACAGGGAATTATCGTAATGAACTCAAAATACAACCACGAAAGCCAACACCGTGGGGAATATAATCGTTGGCTTCCAATTATCCCCCACAAACAACTGGTGGCCGCATTAAGATAAATATGTTCCATCGCGCCGTTCCATACAACATCGAAAGAAAGGACAGGAATGACGAGATTAACCTTACATATTATACGGCCAGATCCGACGCTTTCCTGGATACATTCACAAAATCAATATCCTGTAGAACTACCATACAAAAAATAATTATGTGCTAGCTTTTAAGCTATTGAAATGAAAAACAAAGAGAGAAGATAAACTCAAAAACTATGAAGTCTACTTAAAACTGTGAAGTCTTTTAAAATTGTTCCTGCTGCACCATATTTATCTGCTTATATATACTCAGTTGCGTATAAAGGCCCAATGGGAGGCCAGCGCCAAATTTCGAAACCGGATTGGCTACTGTATCCAGTAAAAGAACAATGATATGACCAAATTACTCCTGTGGTCTTTTATTAGAGGTGAGCGATTGTTGTAAAACTATCATCAATGGAACCATCTATGGTTCTAACCATCGTCGAAGGAACTCTCAATGGTTTTTGAAAATAATCGATAGTTGTGTATCGATTTTTATACAAAAATAAATAATTTTTTTAATTTTTTGCCTTACCCTTTCTCAAAAATTAATTATGGTAAAAATAAAAAAGGTATCCAGAGTAATACAGTAAATGGTTTCTGTTTTTAGTTTCATTGAATTAAAAATAAAAAAAAAATAAAAGTGCCAATTAACAATTACTCATATTAACTAGTTTTCAGTCTTCCAACCTGATCCAGTCGACACAATCGAAGTGCAAGTGACCTTGCTGATTATAGCAGCTAATGGTTAACGGCACTTCCTCTACAATCGACTATCGAACAGTAAATTGAAAAAAAAGACGCGAGTGGTCCAGGAGGCAACCTCACTTAGCAGGCTCGCCCAAAGTGTAAACAGGAGGAGGTACACTAAACTAGGAGAGAAGCCTGATGAACGTCTTTAGTCCTCCAGAGAAGAAGTCCCCAGATTGTAGATAATGAATAGAGTCCAGAAAAATCAGCATGATCTAAAAGATCCAATAGTTGGGAAAGATGGCCTTGTTAACATCATCAAAGTAGACATCCTCGATATGGCAGGGTCCTGGAAACCTGAGGGAACACTTAACAACGAGTGGATGGTCCAGAATACCAGAAACCAGAGTATTTTCATGATTCTCCATCTTGAGTAGCATGTTCTTCATTAGTGTCTGGACTAAGGTGCCTATGTGGGTCATCCCCAAATCGTCATAGATAGAGTGGTTATTGGCAACTCTTCTGTCAAGTTGGGCAATGGATCGGAGAGCAACATTTTGGAAGGTCTGGAGTTCCTTCCATCTAGATTTGCAAATAGAAGCCCGAGCAGGCATTCCATGGAGTAAAATAGTACGAATCAAAACCTTGTATATCAAGAGTTTGTTATCCACAGCAAGAGCTCTGTTTCGCCCCGGGAGTGCAATCAGACTGAACCTCGCTTTCTTTGCTTTGTTGAGCGCGTATTGGACTTGGTCGTTCCAGTTTAGTTTAGAGTCGATCATCACACCAAGATTTTTATAGCTTTTTACCGACTCAAGTTTCTTGCCAAATAAGAAGAGGGGCTTTTGAGGGGTTTTGCGTTTGCGAGTGATAAACATGACTTTGCACTTTTTGACATTCAGCTTTATTCGCCACTTAGTGAACCAGCTCTCGCACTGATGTGAAGCTTTTTGGAGTCGAGTGATGAGATCTGCTGGGTTTCGTGCCCAGGTCATGATGGATCCGTCGTCAGCAACCAAGTAAAGATTAAAATTTACAAACTTGGGAAAGTCATGGATAAAGAAGTTGAATAAGGCTGGCCTCAAGACAGAGCCTTGGGGTACACCAGCATTAACATCGCAGAATTCAGACAGGGAGTCCCGAACCTTAACATGAAAAGTCCTCTTTGACCGGAAGGAGCAAACCCGAACAATTTGATCGTCAGGGAACCCTTAGGTAATCGTCCATCATGCCAGACTTAATCAAAGGCCTTTTGGACATCGAGGAAAACGAGACCACGAAACATAGAGAGGTTGAGAGGACCGTTTAAATCAGCAAGAAATCTCCATAACTGAAGCCGACAAGAGTGGCCTGGACAGAAGCCAAATTGCTCACTACGAATGAGGTTATTTGCCTCGAAGTAGTCGTTGAACCTCTTAAGTATACTGTGCTCAAAGACCCTGGGGAACATGGGCAACAAGCTAATGGGCCTATAACTTGTGGGAAGAGCAGGATCCAGTCCACGTTTAGGAATGGTGATTATGACTGAGTCCTTCCAGGCACTAGGGAAATGGCCGCTAAGCCAGCAGTTATTCATGACCTTGGTGATGATGCAGATAACACTTGGAGGCAAATTCTTGAGAGCACTATTGGTACTGGTGTTGATGCCGGCTGCCTTTTTGCTTTTCAGATTCTTTATAATGTCCAATATCTCAGAGGTGCCAATGATGCCTGAGAGGCAAGAGCGCACTGGGTGTAGCCATACATGTCACACAAGGCTTGACCTCACGATTCAGATTGACCAGACCATCCTCTTTGGGCTTAGAGAATTGGCTCTTCAGTGAATCGGCGATAATTTGTGCTTTGCCCTGGTCATTGATAACAAAGTCGCCACCCTCCGTAAGCAGAGAATAGAGAACAATAGTCTTGTTGCTTTTAAGGGCCCTGACCAGACTCCAGAGAGAGTTATCCTGGATGGACAGACTTTTAATTTTGTCGTTCCATCTTTGATTCTTTAAATCCTTAATCTGCTCACCTTGCGAGATAGCGTCTTGTACTTCGTCTTCGGCATTTACATTAAAAATATAGGGTTTGAACTAGTTACTTACTAGTACTTAGTTGGAACAATGGGCCAATAGTCATAATGGTTTACTCATCGATTGATCAATTGTCAAAACAGTTCCGTATCGATTGTTCAAACTATCGATTGTTTCCGTACTGATTGTTCAAAACTATCGATTTTCGAAGGTAAGGTCGATGCATCGCTCACCTCTACCTTCCATTAATCTTCTCGACTCACCCTCGTTTTATAACTGTCTAAAACCAGGTTTTTGTATTGGACAATACTTTCGCCCAAAAATTCGCACAAACATACCCAGGAATCTAGGAAGTCGGCCTATGCGACAGCCCAGCGCGAATGTCCTATTCTTTAACATGGGAACATGAATTTAAGCGGATCTTACATAAATATTTTAATAGGTATCAGCATACCATAAAAATCCTACCTGCATTTGAGCTTTTTCTTTCGATTAGTGCGTATGATTAAAAGAGGTGATTAGTGCGTATGATTAGTGCGTATCCTTTTTGATTTTTTAGCAGGTGTCTGCAATTTTTTTTGCATATTTTTAGCTTTTAACCTTACGTGTATGGTGAGCAGTTCAACACTCGCATGGTGAAAAGAATTTATGCCTCCTAAACGAAAACGCAGCGTCAAAAGCGTTTTTGTCACTCGGTATAAACATTCCAATGAAAATTTTCCTTATTTTTAAATTTTCATTTTAAACTTTCATTATTTGAAAGTGCAAAATTGTTATATTTATCAATTTTATACATATTTATCATTATTACTGATCGTGAATTCGCATGTCTCTACCTATATCAACTTTCGCTTTCTCTAGTAGGAAGAGATTAAAATGGACGCCCGCTGAACTGGTTGTCGCGACGCGTCGATTAAATTGAAATTTTGGAAGACTGATTAAAAAAACATGTATTAAATGTTCGTCTAAAAGTACATAGTATACGTACATAAGAATTCTATTTGATTTTATGGATCATGCATGTTTCGTTAATTGATACAAGCTTTCGGAAATAAGCAGAAGAAGCAGCAGCCGGCGTTTTCCTTCCAATCGCAGCATGTGTATATTCCCAGGAGATAAATTTCTATCCCAACCAGACTGCGAGAAAATGGATCCTAACGAAAATAGGATGGACTATTGGCATTACGTAACAAATAAATAAGTATGTACGATCAATAATTTCAGATAAACACGTTTAATATGAAACGTGGGCCCAGGAATAGATAAATGGTAGGTGGGATTTGTTACTCGTATGCTTAAAGGTCAAAATTAGTTTCTCGTATGCTTCTTCCTGCGTGATGATAGCTGAGTAATAAATTAAGAGACTGTTAATCTGTAATGTATGTTTATTTCTTTATAATAATGATAATGAAAATTATAGTTAGTTAAAATTAATAAAATAAGTTCATGTTACTGGAAGAATTAATATTTTTTATTCGTATCGTTTGTGATCTCAGATAATAAGATAATATAATATTTTTTGAAAAAACGAAAATAAAATTGCATACAATAAGTTAAATATTGGGAGAAAACTGTAAAGTAATGTGTATACCCTAGGCCTGAATATTTAAGCTCTTTTTCTTTTAAAATTATACTCAACTACCAGGATATATACACCCTCCTCCCTCAACTAGTCATTGCCAGGAAAAGGGAGAAATACATCCATCATTCTTCCCCAAGCCTCTGTTGTACTTTTAACCATTTTTTCCATATTTAATTGACAAAAAGGCATTTTCAATTTTTAGAGGATAGAAATGCCACTTGAATGCTAAATCACGTATTTCATATATCAGATAAAGTTTAAGATCGGATTTCCTGCAAATATTGAATTATGTAATACTATGAAATGCTGATATTTTAAATTTAATATTTATATGTTGTTTCAAGTTTTCTTAAAAAAATTAAATTTTACCCTAAGAATGATTTCTCCTTATTTTATGACTTTTGTTGAACTTATTTCATCCTTAAAAAGTTTGAAAAAAACATTATAAGTAAATTGTGGTATTGTCAATAATTTATTACAATACTTCATATTGCTAAAAGTCTACTGTATTTATAAGATTTATCAACCAGCTGTGTAATATTTGTACTACTGTATTTAGTAATGAAAATAATCTATCAAAACATTTTTCTACTTTGGCAAATTGATGTTTTCTGAAGTTATTAATGTATATATGCTATTTAGCATCCTGAGCATGCATATACAGCATTCTTATTAGTAGATTCAATAATTTTAAAAAAAAAATACGTTCCTTAAGTTTTCTTCTGTTAGAGTGAGGATTGTCAAAGATATCCCTAAATACTTGAATTATTTAGCTTTGGAAACATTACAGTTGGTGATTTTGGTAATATAATTTATATAGCACATGTGTCTGCTATATGTTATATAACACCGTTATTATTTCCATATGCCTTTGCAAGATTCTTATTAAGAGCATTTTAATGTAATGGATTATTACATGGATTTAATATAATGGACATAATCCAAGTTTGATATTTTAAAATTTCAATATATTTTATTGATAAAGTGATAACAATCTTTCCTCTGGATTTAATTAATTAGCCTATTTATTAGCATCTTCCCTTTAGAGACTATTAAAGAATATCTTCTGAGGTTTATGAAACTTGATTATGTATTAATTGTTGCATTGAGGATATCATTCATCAATTTTTTTTTCCATCTTATTAGGGTTTTTGGGTGTTCTATAAACTTGTAAGAAGTCTATAATCTTAAGTACAAGTCAAATCTTAAGTAAAAGTGACTTTTAAAATTTTCTTTCTGACTTGTACAATAAGCAGCAGTGAAGAATTTATTTATTTTTCCAAAATTTCATAATCATATATTAATAATCAATGATATTCATTTGTAAATAAGTATCAGGTATGGACTGTTCACATTATTCAAAGACTATATATGCTTTGACATATTTAAAATAATTTTAATGTGCAATATATACTTGCATGGATTCGTTTAAATTGAATCTAATATGCATTACAATAAAAAAACAGGAATCTAATATGCAATATTCTCATTACATATTATACATTTTAACACAATTGAACGAATACTATGTTATTTGTTCTACATAGCACCAATTATTATAAATAAAAATTATTAAACATTTCTAATGTGTATTTTGTCTAAATTCAGTTTCAAATCTTTTAAAGCATCTTTCTGAAAATGTTACTTTTGTCCAACATCATCAGTTTGTGCAGAATTAAGTGGTATCATTAATTAAAGATATGTTTATGAAAGTTGTTATACTAAATGAAAGACATATGTGAAATTCAATCCATATGTCTTTCAGTAAGAAAAATCCATATTTTTAATCACAAAAATTTATAAAAACTGTTTTCTACGTAAAACGGTATAAATGTTTTTCTAAAGTAGTCTTTATTATTTCCATGCAACAGTATTAACAAATTAATAAATATATTAATGTTATTGAGTAATATACGGTTTTTACGATAGAAATAAAAACGTAACATTGTAAAATATTCATTAAATTTTTTTTATCAATCACATAAGGTAGATCCAAAATTTCACAATGGCTGTCTTTGAAACTATTGAAGATAGATCGATGAAATTTTTTATCTTGTCTTTTTTTTATTATACTATTTTGTAATAGAAAAATGAGAGAATTTAAATTAATAACAAATATTTTGTCTTACATCATCCCCATAAGTGCCATATAAGTAAAATACCAGCTTCACTTAATTTTGTTCTTCGAGGCTTGTTTCGTAGCGTAATTATGTTTATACATGTATACTACTTTATTCCAAATTAATTAGTATAGATTTGAGTCCATTATCATTGGGAGGGGTTCTTTATACATATGGGACACTGAACAGTCTGTTATAATAAAGAAAAATGCAGCTGTAACTTTGTTTTCTATATTTACACTCGATAAATTAGGAACCAACCAGGGACATCTTTATCTTTTTTTTTCTTTACCACGAGGAAAATGAAAAAAAAAGAAAAAAGATGAAGAAAAAATATCACGATGCCCTTGTAATAACCTGCTTCACGCGCATTAGTTGAGTAGGGTAAAATTTTCAATGACTTCAAGGTTATTCTCATGATAAATTCCGCAACTTAATAAAATGTCATATTTTTTATAATTTTAATACTGTTGTAAGGTTTTGAGAATAATTCAGCCGGATTTAGAATATTCGGATTATTTGTGCAAATGAGCTATTTTATTATTTGCGTTCAGGATTGTCTATTTAGATTCAGAAGTTAAGAGTTTATATAAAGTTTTGAAGAGTTTTTATGTAGAGAAAGATTAAATAAAGTTATTAATTGTTTAAATAATTTTTATGCGTGGGTGTTAGGAGTTGTTAAAAGGGAGTCAAGTTTTAATGTTTGTCAGAAGGAGAAAGTAAGAGTCAGTTTACACAGCTTTGTTTTGATCGTTAGAATCACATTCAAGGATCGAAATTGTATGGCCAGAGTAGGACAAGTAAATTGGAGAACCGGATGAACAGATAGAAAGCAAGAAAGATGAATGTTGGGATTGAACTTTGGATTTTGAAGGGAGAAAAGAGACAGGGAATGATCACGTGGATGCCGAAGTTTGATTGGCTGTCGAAATCAAAATTGTTAGTTGAGTTATGCTAAGTGAAAATTTTTAGTCAGTAGCAATGTAACGATTCCCATAGCCGAGTGTGCAGCGAACTACTCATAAATTTTTATACTAATTCGGCCTCCATCTGCTAATCCTCGGATTCCAGATGGGAAGTTTTAAATTTTTAGTATTAATCCAGTTTGAGTTTTAGTTTATGAAAATGTAACCGTCAGGTTGAATTTTAGTTAGCTTGCGTTATCGAGGTGTTTTTGAGGAGTTTCTATCAAGCTGAGAACCAGCGTCATTAAATACAATAATTTCTTGGTTTGCGAGGGATGTTGCAAGAATGTATACCGAGCCCCGTGGAGTACCCAGCTCCAGTACAAGAAGCCAGAGACGATCTTCCTGTGAGCCACTCCATTAGAAGAGAAGGACCCACCTCCCAAGGCTGGAGGACGAGAGAGATCCAAGAGCGGACAGATTAAGAAGGCATGGTAAAGCCCCTTTCCAATTTAATGTCTCAATGGCCAATTCTTTAATTCCTTACATAATTTCATTCTGACATATTGTTTCTTATTATTGTATTTGGGAACGGATTATTTAATTCTATCAAACAGTGGGAAGGACAATTATAACGTACCTTAGAACAGTCACATTATACGTAGAGAACCCTGATTACCTTAATCTAAATTCTGTATTTTATCCACTTAATTGTTTTGTTGTATTTATTAAAGTCTTACATTCAGACCTTTATTCAGTAACAATATAGCAGATTGCTCAGTCAGTAGTTTACATTCATTGCTATTTTGGAGCTACTAGAGCCATATTTCCATTTTACATTCCGAGAGAAATAGAACAATTTACAATTAGAGAACCTGTTGAACATTGTTACCACTGTGTAATCTTATTCAGTAATACCCAAATTCCCTTGAGATATAAATTGTATAATCGAACAATTGTGAATTACATTCCTACCTAATTTACATATTAATATTGCTAATATATCCTTATTGTTATACCCAGAACTTTTGATCATTGTCTTATAAGGTTAGTGTAAAGGAATACTTAATTGATAGTCATTCTGTTGTATGCCACACAATTTAATTACTAAGTCATTATTTGGAATTGTGATTACTCATCGAAACGTATAATTAGTCAAATTGCCACAAGTCATTTCTTAGTTACAAATTGTATTATTTTATTTGAATCTTAATTGGAGCTTGACCAAGTTGAATTTCATATCTTAAATTATCATTATCATTTACATTACCTTCCATACAATATTGTTTTATAAACCCTTGTTGAATATTGAATAAACATTATATGTTAAATTGTTAAGTCAGTCTAAATGCCTATTCTTTCGTCTAGCCCGGGCCTGTTTAAGCGGGAAGTATCTAGTATGTAAGTGGATAATATCCATTTATCATAAACTTTGTGAATAGTATAATTCACTGGCGCAGTCTTTTACCAAACATAATTGAAATCGAATACTCGACCATATTCTGTGAATATTATCCCCAGGATCTTTACACTGTTCAGTGTAAGAGTGGATTGTTGATATTTATTGTTGGATTGCCATATTGTTGTAGGCAGTGTTATTGTTGAATTTATAAATTTAAATATATATTGTTGCATGAAAAAGTAGGGAGGGCAGCCTGCGGAAATCCATGGCAGGTTGTGATAAACCTTTCCCGAACTACAAAGCGAGTCAAAAGTCGCAGTACACCCAGTTTTTCGAAACACCCTTGCAGGAATTGGGAAATCTGTATATTCCAGTAAGGTATGGGTGAGGTGATCTATCTATTACGATATGTACTGAACATAGCCGCCATCTTGAAATTGGCCATCTTGAATCTAAGTCGAGTTTTGTAAATGGAAAGGGGGTCGTGTGATTTATCAAATAACATGAGCATTTTCTGACGATTTAATTCCTGTTAACGGATTTGAAGTAGCAGTTATGGTTAAAAAGTTGCAACACATTTTGTTGGAATTTCAGGCTGGACTGTTATTTAATATGTAAAACATGGTGTCCCTTTTGACAAAGGACGCCAAAACCATTGTTGAGGTTGTCTCGCTAGTAGCACCTATTGGACGACCACTCTGTGCCTTGTGGACCACAGTCCCAGTTTCTCGGAATTTCTTAATTAAGCACCTGACAGTATTGTGTGGAATTGGAGGTCTTTCTGTGTGCCAGTTGTTAAAATCTTCAGCTATATCACGGAAACTTCGTTCTCCAGATAGCAAAATGACCTCAGTTCTCTCCTCCATGGTTAAAGCCATCTTCAGTTACCTGCTACAAAATGAAACAAAATGTGTTGGAAATTTTGAACCGTAACTGCTACAGGGTGTCTAGCAAAACGACTTCGTAAACTTCCCTGATTTTTCCCTGACTTTTCCCAGTTGATCAAGTAATTTTCCCTGACCAGCGCCCCAGTGTAAATAAGAGATAAACTGTATGCCAAATTTCAAAACTAATTTAAGCTTTTAATTCTCTTCTTAACTGAAAGATTTCAAGTATACAACTTTATACAAAATTCCACTACAAATAAAAACAGGGTGATTTTCTTTTATGTTGACAAAGTTTCTAATTTTCCTTCAATCTATGTATCTCATCAGATAGCTGATGAGTCTCTTCTAAGAGTTTTGCTCTTTTCAGTTGAAGTTTCTTAATTTCATTTTCGGCAATCCTCTTCTTAAATTGATTTCGCGAAGCAGCTTCAAGCTCAGTTTTCTTTCTTCTCATTGCTTCCTTATATAGTTGATGAGAATTTCTTGCCTGATGAATGAGATGCTTGCATAGATCAACCTATGTATTCCTCCAACAGCTACTATATGATCATGGATAGTTCTTTGAGCTATCAACAGTTTATCATGCATGTTTTCTAATAAGCACTCTGGTATTGAAGGAAAATCTTCTCTCCAGATTAGCATTTCCATGCGAGAGCGTGAAAACAAGTTTTAGAACAAACCACAAACTTTTAGCTTCACGCCTTTTCACATTTCTATTCCAAAAATCTCTTCGGATGTAACTTTGTAATTCTTTCATTACACTAGCATCTTTAGTAAGAGCATCGAACTCACGTGGAGCCATATCAGCACACACACTATTTATCCATCTTGAATCCAACAGATTAGTCAACAGCTGTTCCATTCTTTTGCTGGAATTGGCAGCTACTGAAGGAGAAAAACAGGAAATTGCTCTTGTTAAGCGATAATTTAGCGGAGATCTCTCTAACACTTTTTCAATTAGTCTCACTATTGCATTCTTACAGTCAGTACGGAACTTCAGAACTTTTATATCGTATTGTGTTTCCATTCTCCGAAAAGCATTTTTTACAGCAATTCTCAACTTTATATGTTTGGCATCAAGCAAGTTATCCTTTTTTAAATCAGTATTTTTAATCGATTGTGCCTCTTGAACAGGGTTGTATTTTTCACTTAGATTTGCTACCAAAAATTGGCAGTTGGTTAATGGCTATTTTTGGCTATTTTCAGTTTCGTATTTTTTTGCTATCCCAGGTAGAAGAATTTCACATTTTCTAGAGCAGTGATTACATCACATCATTGATTCTACTCCTATGTTCGTATTGTAACGGATACAGTAGCCAATCTGGTTTCGAGAATTGGAGCTGGCCTCCCATTGGTGCTTTATTTGTATGTCCGGGGTATATATAAACGTGGTGTTCGCAACAGTTTCAGTTTCTACAAGGTGACTATGTCCAAACTGATCAGGACACAGCCCAAGTCATTGCAGATTCACTGGAAATGCAGTTTGTTACTCCCACCAACGATAAGCCCGAGAGCCAAATCATGTCTCAGCGTGTGGAAGAAGGTATTGTCAACTTTGGTGAAGTCCCGCAGCATTTAACGAAGTACAACATCGAGGCTAGAGAGATCGCCGACATCATAAGTAAACTGAAAAAGAAGAAGGCTCCAGGAAAAGACAAGGTGAGTAATAACGCCCTTATGAGTCTCCCAAAGAACTTTATTGACTTTCTCACCAATATCATTAGCGACTCCTGGAAATTTTCTTATTTCCCTGTGGCTTGGAAGAAATCTATTGTGTTGAGTATCCCCAAGCAGGGGCAAAATCCTGCAATTCCGGCGAGTTACCGACCTATTAGCCTGCTACCCACGATGTCCAAGGTGTTGGAGAGAACGATCCTCGTCAGATTCCAAGATCACTGTCTAGCAAATGACCTTTTTCGGGAAGAGCAGTTTGCCTTTCGTGCTGTCCACTCTTATCCGATGCAGATATGGAGGCTCGTTGAAGACCTGAGCACCCCCCTGAACCTATCCAGGTACTGTGGGGTGGTATTTCTCGATGTCAGTAAAGCTTCTGACCAAGTGTGGCATGAGGGCCTTGTCTACAAAATGATCAGAGACAGGTTCCCTGCCAATTTGATTTTGATGGTGAAATCCTTTCCTGATGGCAGATCCTATCAAGCCAAAGTTGGAGAAGATCTTTTCACACCCCGTGTTGTAAAGGCCGGTGTCCCTCAGGGTTCTGATCTCGGGCCTGTGCTATTTAATTACTTTGTACATGATTTCCCGAAACCCGATAATTGTAATCTGTATTTGTATGCGGATGACACTGCCATTATGACATGGGCACACCAGCCGGTTCACGTTATCACTCGGCTGCAGAGCGCCTTGAAGCAGTTCGAAGACTGGTTTAACTGCTGGAAGTTGAACCTTAATGTCAGAAAGTGCAAGGCTTTGTACCTCAATAGGAAGCTCAAGCATCCCCCAGATTCTCTTGTTCTGTTCAATAAGAAACTGGACTGGGTGGACAACTACAAGTATCTGGGAGTTAACATTGACTCAAGACTCTCATGGAATCAGCATATGTCCTATGCTCTGAACAAAGCGAAGAGGGCTAAGTACAGTATCATAGGTCTCATGGGTCGCAACAGCGCCCTCAGCATTGACAACAAGCTACTTCTGTACAAATCGATTATCCGGACCATACTCCTCTATGGCATGCCTGCGTGGGCGACTATCTGTAAAACCAGATGGAGTGAACTACAGTCATTCCAGAATGTTACCCTGAGAACCATTGCCCAGCTGGACAGAAGGACGGTGATAAACCAATCCATCCACTTGGATTTAAACATGGCCCATATCGGAAAGTTTATACAGGATCTCCTTTTGATTATGATACAGAAGATGAAGACTCACGACAATAAGCTTGTGAAAGGGATACTGAAGAACTCAATGAATATGAACTGGCATACGAAGTATCGTAAACCGAGGCACGTTCTGGACATCAATTTTGAAGATATTAGCAACGTCTCTTTCCCAGACTACTGGAAGATGTGATAATCTTATTTCTCCTTGTATTTTTTTTAATTTCTTTTTTTTTGTTTCTGACAATCGTCAGTCTTATTTTCTTTATTGTATAATTTGGAAGACAGCTTGGGTTGGTTAGGCTTCTTGACTACCTCAGTGTATTTCATTTGGAGTTTATTCTGGTTGGATGAGCTTTGTGAAAGCGCTGCTTTCGTCCCATCCTAACAAATGTACACTTCACTGTTCGATTGTCGATTGTCGACAGTTTCAGTTCGTTTTACTTCGTTGGAAACTTCTTCATTGGAAACCTCTTGTTAATTGTAAGTAGACTTCACAATTTTTAGATAAAAATAATGTTGTAAATAATAATAATAACAACAACAATAATAATAATAATAATAATAATAATAATAATAATAATAAAGGATTATTTATAAGATAATATGAACTAGCGACCAGGAAAAATCGGGAAAAGTCAGAGAATTTTACGAATTTAAAAAAGTTAGGGAATTTTCCCCTACAAATTTAAATAATAATAACATGTAGGGAAGAGGGATGTAGAATAAAAACCCCAACATCCATAAGCCCCAATATCCTAAAACTCCAACGTCCAATAGCCCCTACAGACTATTAGTTTTGTTTGTATTTTTATGCTGAACAAGTTTGCAATTGGGTTTTTTTCTCTAACCTTTACGGTTTTTGAGATAAATTTTGAATGTGTCCTAATTTGCATATTTGGGATGATGAAAAGTGCACCATGGGATAGGCCACCCACAATTTCCTATTCATTGGATTCATCAAAATTGACATATCTGCTTCGGTTCAAAAAATAAAAGGGGGTTCAGACTTTTGTATTCACCCTGTATAGAGACCTGGCAACCCTGCTCTTGAATAACACAGGGCTTGACAACTCTGTCTATTTGGGTTTGAAGGATGCAATTCAAACTGTCAAAAAGGAAAGGGGCTAAAGGTGCATCAGACTGGAATTCTGCGTTAGTGAACTGTCACGTCACAACGGAAGAAGACGAACGCATAAAAATTCCGTAAATTATACGTTGATGATTAATGTACATGTAATGTGTCGGGGGTATAACAGAAATATAACCTAAGAAGCAGAAAGTTTAATAAGGCAGTTTGTAGCGTAGAGTCTTTATTAGCAACTATGTTAATAATAAATAAATAACTAAATAAATTTTGGTATAATCTTACCTTAAACATAGGATACTGAAAGTTGCGGGTAAACTGCAATGGGTTGGTAGTCGTCCGTAGAGTGATAGAATTGTATAAGAGCAGATTCATTGTGCACCGACAGCAGTGTGACCAAATGACTGAATTCCATGCTCGACATTCGAACAGTGAAGAGTACATTTTTTTCATATGGGACGAAAGCAGCGCTTTCACAAAGCTCATTGAGCCAGAATATATTCCATAAAAAATACACTGAGGTAGTCAAAAAGCCTAGCCACCCAAGCGGTCTTCCATATTATACAAAAAAGAAAATAAAATTGATTAATATCAGAAACAAAATACAAACGAAATAAAAACATGGAGAAAGAAGATTATCATATCTTCCAGTAGTCCGGGAAAGAGACGTTGCTGATGTCTTCAAAGTGGTTCCATGACAATTCAGAACATGACAAATCAGAACATCACTGATCAGAACGTTGATAAATCAGAACTATGACATATCAGAAGTATCACAATTCAGAACAACGACATATAAGAACATAGATAAAAGAGAACAATGATGAATCAGAATTGTCACAATTCAGAACTGTGACAAAACAGAACATAAAGATATTCATATGTATGGTATTAATTATTTATTAAATTTTTATATATTTATTTATTTATTTACTTGTGAAATACTTTGAATTTAATCATTAAATAAAGTTAATCATGAAAATATGGACTATGAAAAAATACAAAAACGTAATCACTGCAGATTGGCCATTCGACGTAAAAATCTCAATTTGTCTTCTTCAGCATGATATATTTGCAAAACTCTTGCTACTCTTGTGGAAAACCAACTTGAGCAGCAGACATACATGCTGTTTCAAAGTGAAGCAGAATTTTTGGGGTGTTATATTGGGCACCAATTGCTGCAATATGGTAAACACACTGCTGTATGTAGCCGTATTTTTTTTTGCAAAAGAAAATAAATACATGGAAGTTATGAATTGCCAATTTTAGCATGCCAAGTATACACCTGATAAAACATGCTGGGTGCTTTATCAAATGTTCCATCTCTAAAAATGATATCCTACTTACATTCTGAAAGTAAATCCTGATTCCCAATTGCCAGTATTCTATCTGGGTCATCTGCCCCCGTATCATACAGTATGAGATCAGAATACTTCTCGGGGATAGGAAAATTATCCATAGCCGGATTGGGAATAAGAACAGTTTCTTTACGTTTAGAAAGATTTCGCGTGAGTGAGGACTTTTGGAAAGTGTAATACGCCGATGTTGTGATTCGATAATTAAATATATATAAATAAATAAGTAAATAAATAAATGGTATAATTTAATGCTTTGATGATTCTTCTATCCTCTCCTCAGCTCCCCTTAAATAATGTTATTAAACAAGGTTCTGATTAGTCATAGTTCTGTTTTGTCTTTGTTCTGATGTGTCATTGTTCTGAAATGCGACAGTTCTGATTTGGCATAGTTCTGATTTATCAACGTTCTGATTAGTGATGTTCTGAATTGTCATGTTCTCATTTGTCATGTTCTGATTTGTCATGTTCTGAATTGTCCGGTCACCCTTCAAAGTTTATGTCAAGAATGTGGCTTGGTTTTTGATACTTCATATGCCACTTCATATCCATTGAGTTTCTTCAGTATCCCAGTCACTAGGTCATTGTTATGGATCTTCATCTTCTGCACCATAATCAAAAGATCCTGTATAAAAGTTCCGATGTGGACCATATCTAAATCTGAGTGGATGGAATAATTTTTCACAGCCCTTCTGTCCAGCTGGTCAATGGTCTTCAGCGTAGCTCACTCCATCTGCTTCTACAGATAGTCGCCCACTCATGCATGCCATAGAGGAGTATGGTCCAAATAACAGACTTGTACAGAAGTAACTTATTGTCGATGCTGAGGGTGCTGTTCCGGCCCAGGAGGGCTATGAGAAAGTACTTAGCTCTCTTCGCTTTGTTCAGAGCGTAGGTCATGTGACGATTTCACGAGAGTCTTGAGTCGATAACGCCGAGCTATTTGTATTTATCTACCCAATCCACTTTCTTATTGAATAGAACAAGAGAATCTAGGAGACGCTTGAACTTTCTTTTGAAGTACATAGCCTTGCACTTTCCGACATTAAGGTCCAGCTTCCAGCAGTTGAACCAATCTTCGAACATCTTCAAGGCATGCTGCAGACGAGTGATAACGTGAGCCGGCTTCTGTGCCCATGTGATAATGGCAGTATCATCAGCATAGAAATATAGATTACAAGTTTTGGGCTTCGGGAAATCATGCACAAAATAATTAAATAGCACGGGCCCGAGGACAGAACCTTGAGGGACACCGGCCTTTACAAGACGGGGCGTGGATAGATTTTCACCAACTTTAGCTTGTTAGGACCTGTCAGTGAGAAAGGTTTTCACCATCAAAATCAAGTCGGAAGGGAACCCGTCTCTGATCATCTTATAGACAAGGCCCCCATGCCACACTTGGTCATAAGCTTTACTTATATCGAGGAAAACCACTCCGCAGTTACTGGAAAGGTTCAAGGGAGTGCTCAGGTCTTCTACGAGCCTCCATATCTGCATCTGACAAGAGTGGCGGCACGAAAGCCAAACAGATCTTTCCGAAGTAGGTCATTGGCGAGACAATGTTCTTGGAATCTGACAAGGATCTTTTTCTCCAAAACTTTAGACACTGAGGGGAGCAAAGTAATAGGTCGGTAGCTGGAGGGAATTGCTGGATTTTTTCCCTGCTTGGGGATACTCAGTAAAATAGATTGTTTCCAAGATGCAGGGAAGTAAGAAAATTTTCTGCAGTTGCTAATGATATTGATGAGATAGACAATAAAGTTCTTTGGGATATTCATATGGGAGTTATTGCTTACCTGGTCTCTTCCTGGAGCCTTCTTTTTTTCAGTTTACTTATGACGGTGGCGATATTTCCGGCCTCGATAATCTTCTTTGTAAATGCTGCGGGATTTCATCAAAGTTGACAAGTCCATCTTCCACACTCTGAGACATGATTTGGCTCACGAGATTGTTGTTGGTAGGAGTAAGAAATTATATTTCTAGTGAATCTGCAATGACTTAGGTCTTGTCCTCATCAGTTTGCACATAGTCACCTTTTGGGGTACGGAGTGGAGGAAGCATATCATTCTTCTTCTTCTGTAAAGCTCTGACCATACTCCAAATGGAATTGTCGCGAACTGACAAGCTTTTGAATTTGTCATTCAGTCTAGCGTCGCGAGGCTCTTTTATATCCTCTTGGACTCTTCGCACTAGCCTGTTGTACTTGGTTTTGAGCTAAGGTTCACGATAGTGTTGACATAGTCTACGGGTCCTGTTTCTTTCAGCAATTAGGCATTGGATTCCAGGAGTGAGTTAGATTTGATGAGGTGGTTTATTCTCTGTTGGATAGGTACTAACTTCTATGGCACGGTTAATACATCTGGTGATGACTTCAACATGTTAATCGATGTCCTTCGTACAGTACGCTACGTCGGGATGGCAGCCAGGGTCCTTAAGAATATCTTAGAGCTTCCAGTCTTGTTGATGTACGAGTTCCTGTCGGAAATTTATGTCAACATTGTCAAAGTTCAACGCCAAAGGCTTGTGGTCAGAAGAAAGGTCATCAATTGTGAAGATATTGTATGGTTTGATAAAACCCTTCAAGCAAGATGTCCAAGACGTCACTAGTAGGGGAGTGGTCGCAATAGTAGGTGTCCTCCGCAGGTCCAGCAGCGATGATGTCATCTTTTCCTTGCGAATTCCATGCTGAGATTACAGAGTTTATATAGCAATTGCTAACCAATCAGTGAAATGTGAATTTGGCTTAAAGAGCCTATTGGATGTTGAATGTCACTCCACTCTCGCTTCTGATTGGCTGGAAGGAAACACAACAGTGGCACCCTGTTTTTCCCTGGTTTTTAAAAAATTCCCTGACTTTTCCCGGTTGCAGAAAATTCCCTAACTTTTCCCGGTTTTCTCGGTCGCTAGTCACCCTGTGCTACTTCAAATCTGTTTACAAGAAGGTAATTGTCAGAAAATGCTGATGTTATTTGATATATCACACAACCCCCTTTCCATTTAAAACAATTGAGTTAAATTTAAGACTGTTGGTTAGTTTGTTAGGTATTAACGTCCTTTTCAACTGCCATGGTCATTTTAGGACGGTATTATAGGGGCTGCAAATTTTTCCTCGCAAGGGTTCTTTAACGTGTAGCTGGCAAACAACTACATGGGACCAACAGCTTTACTTTCCTTCCAAAACTAAGTGCGTAATCTCAGGAATTTCCCTCTGAAAAAACCCTCGTCGAACTTGGCCGGGGGTTGAACCCGTGTTCTCGGGCATCAGAGGCCATCACGCAACCACTGAGCCACCGAGGCCGATAATTCAAGATAGTAGCCATGTTCGGTACATACCGTAAATGATAGACCACCTCACCCATACCTTACTGGAATGTTCAGATTTCCCAATGCCTGCAAGTTTTTTGAAAAAACAGGGTGTACTGCGACTTTTAACTAACCCTGTATATTAAAGCATCATGAAAAGTTTGATGCCCATTGGTTTCGCGAATACACACACACACACACACACACACACACACACACACACACACACACTTACACACTGATTTTTTTAAATATAGATAGAATATGATTCCCACAATCACATTTTTAAAAAAATGTAAACTTTCGCGAGTCCTTTCACTCATGTTTGAGATAATTTATTTTTCTGAATAGCTATAAGATACATTTTGTTAAGAAACAAGAAGAAAGAAAGAAAGCAAATGGAATAGAAATGAAATTGTACAGTCGGCTACAAAAGTATCTAGCCTCCTTGCAAGGTTATTTCTATGCAGGGTGGCTAAGTACTCTATAAAATGTCTCGAAAATCTTGTAAACAGATACTGTAGTATCTTGAATTCAAGCCCGGGCGTCTACTTACCTTAGTGGTCTGGACCCCCCCCCCCCGCCGATTAATCGAGACTCGGCGTTTAATTCAGACCTTGCGTTAACAACTATTCCTAATATCAGGGTGTCTAGCAAAACAATTTCGTAAAATACCCTGATTTTTCTCGATTTATCACGTAATTTTCCCTGACCACCAGCATAAAAAAAATCTATTTTGATAGAATATTATTGACATTTTTTCAAATTATTCGTTCCAATTTCGCATTTTTTTGCTGATTTTGTAAAATACTCCGACTGTTCCCGGTTACAAAAAAAATTCCCTGACTCTTCCTGTCGCTAGTCACCCTACAGTAAATCCAAGCGGCCAATGAAAAGGTATACATATGAAAAGACGTTGATAATCTGACAGTGAGGAAAAACGCCGGAATTTATATTGATGACCCAAAAAAGACCTGGCGTTTATTTGAGACCCGGCTTTTTTTCGAGACCGGCCTGTATTCAAGATTTTACGGTATATAAGCATGAAAAGGGACAATAAGAGACATGAAAGAAAAAATAAGTATAGACAAAAATGAAGCATTTTTTACTAAACTTACTCTTAAAATGAAAGTTTAAGTTTTATCACTATAAAGACACAGTCTTATTGGCAAAACAAATTCTGCCGTCACAAACTGCTCCATGCAAACAAAATTCCATAGACATGCAGGAAAAATTAATCTATTTAAATTTTTTTTTTGTGGACAAAAAGGGAAATTGGAAAGAAAAACTTTCTAAAATGTGTTGTCATCATGAACAAACTTGTATGTAAAATTTAAGTGCGAATGGAAAAGCGGAAGTGCTTCAAAATTCGACTGAAAGGTTGCTTACCATCTCACAAGATCCAAGAACGAGTTAATATAAGGGTGGTAATAATAATAATTTTTTATTTTTTATTTTATTTATTTATTTATTTATTTATTTAAAATTCTATACAATTCACCAATTCATATATATATCCCAAATCCCGAAGCCTACTATAAGCCTTATATGGAATTATAGGGACAAAAAGTTACATTACCAAGAACAAAAAAAAAACTTAATAACATACAAAACAAATTCAACTTTATACAAAATACAAACGAAGTTCACAGATAACAACAATAATTCTAATAATCAGAAGAAATTTTTCCAAAAAATAGGCAATTTTTTAACACTCCATGTGTTATTAAACATACTATCCATGTTTGGAGTCTGTTAAAAATCTGTGGAATGTAATATTCTTTTTCTCTTGCACCATATAAGCTAAAAAATTTTTGCACTTCATAAAAAGTTTTGTCTCCTTAAACGATATTGAGTTTCTCTTTTAACTAAATATTTTTTTGAAAAAAATTTTTCTATAATAATCATATACTCTATCAAATATGTAACTTTTTGTATTCCTAAATTTTTATAAGTATTTAATAAGCTGTTCTTCCAAATGTGTTCCAGCAACTACTGATTTTATAATTCTATCTTGCAAGTCTTTTACTTTTGAAGATTGTGCTCCATGTGATAAACCAACAGACCATAGCGTATTCTTGATTCAAAGTACAGTAAAGATTAAGTAAACCCTTAGAGGACAGTAAAATTAAAGAAAAAACATCAAATATAAGATTTTGCGTAATTTTGACACCAAATTATTAATGTGATAGATTGGCATCAATATCTAATCCTAAATATTTTATGTTTTTAACCTCTTGGATTTTTGGACATTTACATAAGCAATTATCTTTCCAATCCTCCAAGTTCTCCATACACTCCAGTTTATGAAAATAAAACTTTTGCGTTAAGAATTATCATATTGTTTATGTGGAATTATAAATTTCATTATGAAAACTGAAAACCTTACGGTTATAGCATCAATTTTAATCTCGCAACAGTAAAGTAGGCTGAAAACTATTCTACAGCTACTACAGTTAAACAGTTTAGCATTGATCCTAACGGGAATGGAAAACAGCAGGATACTTTAGAAAAGATGAAGGAGAAGGGCGAGAATTTTGCATAATAGTATCCATCACAGTTGTGCAGAATTTTATAAGAGCCGGACCTGTAATACCAGCCTGCCTGCATTAAGCGCCTATGGTTCCGCTGAATTTTTGCAAATAAGTGCCTGGATGCTTAATAAAGTATTTAATTATAAATGATATAAATGACAAATTAGCTGATAACTATACCACAAAATCAGCCAAGAAATTTTTAAAAAGGCAATACAGAAGTTATAAAACTAATGAATTTAACTAAAAGAATTTAACTGGTGTCGACAACAACCTCGGAATTCTTCTCCAACAGGTTCACCCGACTAATCACAAGTTGTGTCAGGTATGTGGAAAGGGTTGAGGACTATGTCGAAAACTGAATAGTGCACTACATGTGGGGGGACAAATTAAGTATATGCTATAAAACTAATTTTGAAAATCGGTTATAAAATAAATATGTTTACAACCTAGGGAGGCAAAACTTTTCAAAACACCCTCGAAGATTATTGATTAGTAATTATTCAACTCACCTTAATTTGAATTTTTTTAATTTTGTTTCTCATGAAAATTGTTTAAAAATGAATTTTGTTTGTCATAAAAATATATTTTATGGATACAAATTACGAGGGATGATCAAAAAAACAAGGTTATATAGCTTGCAGTGAAACGTGTAAATTTTATTCCATACAACTGATACAGCAAACTGATAGATAGTACATAAGAGCGTACATTAGGTTATTTTTCGACATAGTCTCCTTATTGGATTTGGCAATTGTCGGTTCATGGCATGAGTTTGAATATTCCTTCCTGGTAAAAATTCTGTCCTTGCGTGTTCAGCCACGTTGTCGTGAAGTGTTTCACCTCCTCGTCTGAAGCGAATCATCGGTCTCCTAGGTGTTCCTGCAAATGAGGAAAGAGGTGAAAGTCACTTGGAGCGAGATCTAGGCTGTAGGGAAGAGGATGTCCCAGGGAAACTGATTCAACAGCGTAGTCTTCTGGTGTGTAGGAAATTCTCACCTCTAACCTCACTTGAAGGAGCACCTAGGAGGAACACTTTATGAGTATGAAAACTGAATTGTAAATTCCTAAATAATGAAACTAACAAAAAACTAGAATTTAAAGCAATAAAATTGAGGAACCAATAGGTTAAACAAAATGAAATGTAATTCTTTTTTATATTTGAGCAGATAAATGCATAACGAAGCGTTATCATAATGTTAAACGAAGCGAGCGTCAATTTTTGATTATCTCTGTGTATGCATCGATTGTTTCTTCATGTACTATTGCTAAAGCGTTTTTACATAATCATATACTGTTGAAGCGAGCTATTAGGTACTTGCGATTAGCTTTGACAACAATAAGTCTAATTAGAACTCAGACATTGATTATCTTAAGCCTAACAGCAATTTGCTCTAGATAGCATTTAGCTATGGACAACTATTGCTATGGACGTTACGAGTTGTTATATTACATGCCATATCTTACGCCCGTATTCAGAATGAGCGATCTTGCATATTGGTTTAGGCACTCACGACCATTGTTGAATACAAATTTCATATAATTGAATTCGTTCTCAATAATGGTTTGAGTAAGAGCAGAAGCATGAGCACTCATTCTGAATACAGGTGTTGGCATTGAAAGTTTCCATTGGTTCAATATAGTACCATTAGAACACGTTCTACTAAGCGAATTTCGAATATCATAATTTTACTCATTTTATTCTTTCATGACACGTCCATTACAAGTTGTTTGATATACTGCATGCCATATCTTACCACTGGAAGTTTCCAATGGTACCATATTGTACCTATAGAATACATACTACTAAACCTGTTCCAGTTATCATTAATTACTCGTTATATTCATTCGTGATAGTTTGTTACAAGTTGTCTGATATATTACAGGCAATATCTTATCACTGAAAGTTTCCAAAGGTACCATACAGTATTATTAGAATAAGTACTACTAAACCAATTCCGGATATAATTTAATATTCGTTATATTCATGACACGTCTTTACGAATTGTTCGATATATCCCACATGTTCGCAGTGAAAGTTCCCAATGGCACAAAAATGATACCATTAGAACACGCACTACTAACACAAATTCGATTTCCATTTCTTGCTTGTTATGTATATTCTTGACACGCCGATATGAGTTCTGTTAGATATATTAGGTGGCCTATAAAAGTAACAAAGGAACCAAAATGGTACCATTAGCACCGTAAAACTAAACTAATTTTTACTCATTGATTGCTCATTATATTTATTGGCATATCTTCATATGTTAGTATTGAAAATTTTAAGGGGTATCAAAATCGTACCATTAGAGCACGACCTACATGTATTTCAATTGTACACTGTTTCGACTACGAACTTGTCTCTGCTATGTCCCATATTTATCGATGGAGAGAACAAACTTTAACAAGAATGATTTTACTGCCAAAGTGGGTAGTAGAAGCAAATTTTCGTTTTATATAATCGAGGCATCATACATGGATACATAAAGTAATCTACATTTTAAAACACTTTAGGGAAAATATATAAATATGAAAATCGAATGGTAAATTATTGTTTAAGTAAACTAACGTAAAAAAAGAATTTAAATGATTAAACTTGAAAAATGACAGGTGAAATGGAGAATATAGTTATCCTTTATATGTTAAAATAAATAAAAGTCCCAGAATTTGCAGACATTCCTACATAATGTTAAGCAAAGTGAGCCTCAATTGTTGAAGCGTTCTGTGTAAGTGTTTATTTTTTATTCATATTCTATTATTAAAGTGTATCTACGTTACCATTTAATATGAAAGTGAGTGATTAGCTACTAGCAATTAGCAATATGTCTAACTGTAATTAAGTATGGATAATGAGAAGTTAATAAAAGTGCTATTCTGGAACACTTTTGCTCCAATATGTCCGCTACTTTCAGTCCACTTTCAATTCCAGCTCTCTGATTGGTGAGATCAGACCACGTGACCATCATTTTGTGTCATCACTTCCCATCGCCATCTTGAATGAAGGATTATGGGATCATGTTTCCTGGCGGGGCTTTCAAAATGACATTTTTTTTTCAGTTCACGAGAACTGCAAATATTTAAGGTGTGTTGTGTTTTAATTTTTAGTCTGCATAGAATTGAGTGCGAAGTGTACGCATTCGTGCTTTTCTTTCATTTTATTTCATCATGCAGTATCCACTTTTTGGTTACCTGCACATTTTAGGTTTATCAGGGAGTATATGCGTCGTCTTGTCACGTATGATACTTGCCACTTAGTTTTCCAGACATTAGGAGATTAGCCAGAGCTGGTTTTTTTTCTATACCAAAGTTCGTGATTTGGTTGCATGCTCTTTCTGTGGATTACACGTTCATAAATGGGAAATGCTTGACGTACCAATAATTGAGCATATACGACTTTCACTACGATGTAAGTATGCAAATTTCCTCTATATTCCATTCATAAATGGAGATTATCATGATGAAGATCGATTCCGAAACGTGGATGAGTTTGATAAGTCTTTTTCTTTTTATGATGATTCAAAAGGAGAGGACGTTCCAGGATAATAGATCATGAGGATTATGATATTAAACTTTTCCTGTTGTTAATGCTTATTAATTTGTTAATGTTCTAATATTTATTCAGACGTGTATTGACATGTACTTCCTGTCTTGATATGTTTTCAACACGTGACTCTCTAATGTGAAAAAAAAATGCGCCATAACGTAGCATTTTAGCTCCTCCCACAAAAAGTACCTATTTATTCAGAGTTCAATGTATTCAGCATCACTTTGTTGTGTCAACTTCGTGCCATACACATTTCAATGCACCTTTCTTCTTACAGTTTTTTTTCCTATCAAAGTAGTCAAGGATGACCTCCTAGGTAATAGTTATTTTATATTGATTTATTATTTTTATTTTATAAATTTTAAATTAAACAGGCATCATATATAATTTATATGGAATAAATAAATTTAAGTAATTTATAATTTTATTTTTTTTCAGACTTCTGACCTGTTTAATCGTGAAATAGCATCGGACATTCACGTTTCAGTCGGTTATTTTAATAAGAATGTTTATGTTCATATGAAGAAATTCATTAAGTACCAGAACATAACTTATCCATCAAAATTAGAAGGTTTATCATTCAAGGAATTTGGGTGGAAAGAACTTGTGAAATACAAAGAAGACATTATATCTGCTCTAAAATCTGAGAATGCAGAAACTGTGCTGATTAATGGTGTGTATTCGGTTGACGTTTTTCAAGACAATACCGATGAGAGTTGAAAGTAAAGTTCAGCCGTCCCAACCGTGAACAACAATTAATATTGAAAAAGAAAGATTTTGAACGTCTGTTGTGCATTTTAGATGAAATAGAAAATGTTATTTTTAAATTACATCAAGAGAATGATGTGATAAGCTCATCGGATGATGAGGATAATGAACTTTGTTTTTAAAATTTATCCGATTTCAATTTATCCATTGTATTCGTTTTGTCTCTTTGAAATTTTTGTGGTGTTTGGTTCTAATCCGAATAAAGAGAAAATTTTATATATTATGAAAAAATTTTGCGTTTTATTTTATGAAATGAGAGTTATATCTAACCACGCAAGATGGTTATATTATTTTAAAAATGAAATGAGAGTACAAGTACCTCCATTTCAAAATGAATATAGGTTCAAGGTGACATTGTTATTTACCTTATTTGATCAGGAACTTTTTTTATTTCTTGTTATTGAAAACCCTTTTTTACCCAACTATCACAATCAATGACATATGTATTTTAAATACATTAAAAATTGATGATGTGAACGACTTTTTCAGACACAAAAGAGAACTAATTTTATAAAAAGGTTGAAATAGTCAGAACATCTCAATACATAGATTTGCTCTAATTGTATATTGTGTTAGTGACTAATTTCTAAGTAAGTATTTATCAATTCTTTTGTTTTTTATCTACTCTTTATTTGGTAATATAACATCCTTAATGCTGGTTTCATATTAAATAGAAACAAGTTTTTTTTTTGCAAGAGACTTCATCGATTCATTAAACTTCTACAAATTTTTGAAACCTTTGAAAGAGACCAAAAAAAGTAAGTCCATTTTTCGTTTTTCTTTATAATTTTTTTAGTTTAAGATTATATAGTATATGGCAATACAATCATGTAATATTACTTTATTTAATATCTTTTGCTAATAATCATTGGAGTAATAAACTAAATTTCATTTCCGATTTAAAAAAAAAAACTAATTGCATCTACATTTTTTGGATGTATTACGCATTTCTGAAGTTTCATGAGTTTCATTGGTTAAAAAAATGAATATAAAATATACTCATAGTTAAAACGTTGTCATTTGTCATCAAGCTTTGATAAACTTAAAATGGAGAGTGAAAAAGAGAGAAGATATGTTAATTTTGCAGTAGAATATAATACAGAACATCCAAATTATTGCAAAGGGCGATTGTCTACTACATGTTTATTATTTGAAGGTGATAACCAAATCGAATATTACTGTGTTGGAGCATCGGAAGAAGACAATATAATTTGGGCGTTCATTCAATTTAAAAAAGTATGCAATCTTGATATGTGCCGTACTTTGGTTTTATCTGCTTCCCCAGATGCAAACGAATTAATAATTACTTCACTGACATCAAGAATACAACGGAAAAATTGGATTGCTCGTTTAATGAAAAATGATTTTAATATACTGGACAATAACCCTATTCTGAAAAAGATGCGATTCCATTCCAAATTTATTTCCCTGTGTGGATAAATTCGAAAATAGGACTGGAAATATCAAAAAAAGGACCTTTTTTTTTTTTTTTTTTTTTTTTTTTTTTTTTTTTTTTTTTTTTTACTCAAACACGCAGTTTATTATCCTTATATTGTTGATCAGCTGAACAGAAATGATATTCCAATCGTAGATTAGATGTCTACATCATATTATACGATTTTCCACATATGTAGGATTTATTAAACTGTCAATATATAGAAATTTTTTCATTTAATGTATATGTTATGCGGTAAAAAATATATATTATTATAAAATTAAATCTGGCTTATAACTGGTTTTTTTCCTTTCTTACTTAAAAAAGAAAATACATTACTGTGTACTCATTAATTAATAATATAATAATAAATACTGAAACAAATGTAAGTTTTGTCATTTGTCATTATGGATGTGCGATTGAAACATCCTTCGAATTAAATTTTATGTGGTCCAACAGGTTCTGGGAAAAAAACATTTGTGGAAAAGTTGATTTAAGATAGTCAAAATTTAATTGATCTGCCACCAAAGAACGTGGTCGTTTGTTTTTCTGAAAATCAAGAAATTTATGAAGGACTTCGTAGACAGAGTCCCATACATATTACATATCATAACGGATTTCAGTTTCAACTTTTTGATTCATTGCCACCATTAATGCTATTGATAATTGATGATCTATTATCAGAAATAAATCAACAAGATTTAAACTATCTGTTTACGAGAGGGAGTCATCATAGGAACATTTCCATCATATCAGTCATAACTTATATGAAAAAAAAATTCGCACTGCGCATTTGAATGCACAGTATCTTGTGCTCTTCAATTCATGTCAGGATGTATCTCAAATTAAATTTTTGGGAAATCAATTAGGTGTTGGAAGTCAGTGGTTATTAATTGTATATAAAGACATTATGAAAAAACCACATGCTAATTTATTGTTAGACTTGCTACCCGACACCAGAATACATGCAATTTCGTAGCAATATAGTTAAAATTCCTTCAGTTGTCTATGTAATGAAAGATTATGTCTCGTCGAGTTTAACAATACTTCCGGTTCTACAACTGTTAGCATCTAAGTAAGTAAATTCCCATATCAAACACAATTTATTGAATGATTCGGAACTAATTAACATACTTAATTTATGTGCACTGAATGTTCTTAAGGGTCGTGTCCCTTTAAAACCTTCGGAAACTGAGCAGTTAAGAAAATATAGAAAGGTTTTAAAAATATTGGGAACTAAAAGATTTTCTATTCGTCGAAAAAAACAAGCAATTAATCAAACAGGTCAAGGACTTTTTGCAGCATTGATACCACCTGTAGTTAGATTATTACGAGGTTTATTCAGCAGAAGATAATTTATTCTACAAAATGTTTAAAAGAATGATGTTAACTTCTACACCTAATTTTCCAACGTCATCCCTGCAGAGACCATTAACAGAACTCGATTGAGAAATAAATGAAATTTTAATGCGCAAGAATTTGGATGAACCTACAAAAGTAAAACTGTATTTAAACTTATTACAAAAGTATTTAAAATATAGTAAACTGTACATAGAAGAGCCTGTTCCGGTGAGAACAGTCAGTGAAAAGACGGAAGAGAAAACTGACACGTTTGTTCCAAATTTGTCAGTAGAAGAAGAAGAAATAGTACCTTTTTTTGAAGAGCAAAAAAAACCTATTTCACAAATTTTAGATTCCATCCCTCTGAAGTACAGAGGACCGATAAAAAAAGTCTTAGTCGGGTCGAATAGATTGGGACAATTTGGGTCAATTCGTTCATCATGATCGCGTGATAATCGGTTCGCACGTAGGTCGACTTCTGCAAGGACTTATTACAGAATCTAAAGCAACTCGTAAATAGATTTCTAATGAAGCCGGATGGAAAGAAAGTAAAGGTGTCATTAAACCTAAAGATTTGAAACTATCGTTATCTCCACGGTGAAAAATTCGCAAAGACACAGTTATATCATCGTCACCTGCTATATCATCGGCAGCATCGGCAACAACAGCGAGTGATAAATTCGAATGGGATGAAGAGTTCTATTAAGAAACAGTTACATAAACTGTATTATGATCCCGCCTCGGCTGGAAGCTTTGGTGGTGTTCAACGATTGTATAGAGAAGCTAAGCGAAAGAATATTTCGGTGACTATTAATGATGTTAAATTGTGGTTGAGTGGTGAAGATAATTATACTCTTTTTAAGCCAGCAAGAAGGAGATTGTTACGTAATCGTATAATCAGTTATGCAAAAGATGAAATTTGGGCTGCTGATCTCGTTGATTTATCGAATTTCTCTTTTTCTAATGATGGTCATCGTTATTTGTTAACAGCAATTGATATTTTCTCTAAACAAGCGATTGTACGACCTTTAAAATGGAAAGATGGTAACACCCTTGCAAATTTTTTCCATGAATTATTCAAAAACAATAAACCAGAATTTCTTAATATGGTTAAAGGTTCAGAATTTTACAATGAACCTGTGAAAATAGTGCTAAATAAATTCGGAATTAAATATTATTCAACAGAAAAAGAGGATATCAAATCGTCAGTTGTAGAACGTTTTAACCGTACATTTCAAGAGAAATTGTATTGTTATTTACATGCAAATAACACTCAAAGATATTTAGAACCGTTACCAAAACTTGTAGATGCTTACCATAATAGCTACCATCGTTCGATTAAAATGAAACCCATTGAAGTTGAAAAACGTAATCAACACATTGTTTTCCATAATCGTTATGGTGAGGGATTAAGAAAAGGTGACACTGTGAGAATAGTTATAAGATGTGACATCTATTCCTGTGGGTTCACTCCTCAATGGACAGAAGGAGAATTCACATTGCATGGGATTAAATCTCGACAAGAAATTCCTATATTATACAGTTATTGATTACCACAAAAATCTGATAACAGGCAGTTATTATTTACAGGAATTACAAAAAATAACGAGATAACGTCGCAAGTTGTACAAAGTAGAACACATACTGAGTACTCGTAAGAAAAGAGACGGTTCGTACGAATATCTTGTGCGTTGGTTAGGTTATCCACCTTCATTTGACTGTTGGGTATCTAACTTACATGAAGTGTAAAAAAAATAATAATATGGAAGAATTTTATCTAACTTTACCTTTAGAGCTTTTTTGGTTCTCACTGTTGGTTCTCACGCTTTTTTCCAGCAAAAACTCTGCAAAATTACATCACAAAATTGAACAAGCCGATTGATTTACCAGGTGAATGGGAAGTTGCTTTGTCAGAAACTCATTTTCCAATAATTTTTCTCAAGAAAGTATTGTGTTGGAGAAAGATGATTTAACCAAAATAGTCCTGTATAAATTTGATAATGAAAAGAAAACTGTAATAGAAACTGATAATTCTTTTGAACTGTTTTGCACTAAACAAGGTAACATGTACAGTTTGAAGCAGTTTACCGACGAATTGATTGTCGAACTCAAAAATCGTAAAGAAAGAGGTGTTTTTGGAAATGTTCCTGGAATGCCAGCACTGACTTACATTCTACCTTATACACATTTTCAACTGGGAAATTTTGCAGATGGGACTAAGTCTAATTATGTGCATATGATTTATAGGAAAAAAATTAGCGAAAAAGTTAGGATTTGACAGTTCACACTTTCCAGTCCAACTAATAAAGTAGAAATGCGGATTGTTGCACCCTATCCTGTCAGTTATACCTACCAAATTTGTAGACAATTCGTATGTACATGTATATAGTTTATTAATTATTCTACATGTCGGTGACACACGCGCACCTGTGTTAAAAATCGTAAATATGCATGGAGAGCAGGGTTAATTGACTAATGTGATTTTCTCTAGACTGCAGTATACTCCGCGCATAAAACATAATTTTTCAACAGTTGAAATCGACATCAGAAATGATGTTGGAAAGAGAATACCATTTAGACATTATGGTTATGTTATTTGCGTTCTTTATTTTAGAAAAAGAGGAATATAGTGCGTGAATTTTTTTTAAAGAAGCGATAACATCCTATATAAATCACTGACATCATCAAAGGCTTTTAGTTCGTCACAATGAAAGGTTGTTGGCATTTGCAGGTATTATTTAGGACAGGTCGGAGGCAGAGAATTACCTGTCCTCTATGGGACAAAATTACAGAGAGGTCATGGTTTAGGAAGTTTATTCAGTTCAATCAGAAGATGGGCCTTGCCGATCTTACGTAAAGTAACTCCTTACTGAGGGAAAAAAGCACTAGCTACAGGTGCAAATATTTTGGGTGATGTTGTTGCTGGGCAAGACCTAACAGAATCTGCAAAAGATAGACTTAAAGAGACTGGAAAGGAAATAGTTGATGACTTCGGAAAGAAATTATAAAGAGGATTGGGTAGAAAACGCAAGTCACGAGCATCTCAAAAAGTGAAATGTCATGCAAAAAGAAGGAAAATCAAAAAGGAAATCTCGACAATTTTAGATTAGGATAAATGCGGTGTTTTCATATGTATTACATTTAGATTCGCCATGTCGCTCCTTCACCGCATAAGTTGCTCTAACCTTTTGAGTTCATTGGATTTGTTTAGTGTACCTCCAACTCAGACAAGTATTGATTACACACGTGTTGTCGAATATAGACCTTTAGCAACTTTAACAGCAGATAGTGTCATTGACTTTTTGGTGCCTGGAAGTCCTGATGAATATATCGATTTAACAGTGACTTTATTGTATTTGAAAATCAAAATTAAAAAATCAACCACAGAAAATTTAAATGCTGGTGAAAGTGAACACATCACTCCTTGCCAGTCAAATCGACGTATTCTTCAATGGAAAGTTAATTTCTATTGGTAATGATTTTTAAGGCTATAAAGCATATTTGCAAACATTGTTGCATTACAATGAAGATATCAAGGATTCACAGCTCTCCGTATGGTTTTGGAGAAAAGAAGAACAGAGAAAAGCTGCCATACTGAACAGTGCATCTGTAAAACTGATTGGACGCGAACATGCTGATGTGTGTATGCAACCGAAGCTTTTACTCAATAATGTTGACGTGAAATTCAGACTGGTACCTGATCGACTCGATTTTTTCTTGAATGTTGCCGCTGCTGGAATGACTGCCGGTTTGAAACCGGTCGTGTTTTTTGAAGATGCAGCACTTTTGATAAGTAAAATAAAAATTTTATTGAGTATTCTATTGGCACATGCACATGCTTTAACAACTGAAAATGCAAAATATCCTTTTCGTAAGACTGACATCAAAGTTCATACAGCGATTTCTGGAACAAATTCAACAAGCGTTGACAACATATTTCAAGGGCATATTCCCAACCGTATCGTAATCGATCTTACTAATCATGATGGTTTCAATGGTAATTATGCAAACGACCCATTGAAATTTGAAAATTATAATTTAACCTCTATATCTGTCAGTGTTGATGGTGCTGTTGTGGATGGCTTTTACAAATAAAAAAAGTATGCATATGTGTATGCAAAAATGCTTAGAGGATTAGGAATTTCATTTCAAAACTTTTCTAATGGTATACCTTATAAGAATTGGGGAGAAGATGGTAACACTTTATTTTGTTTTGATCTTACACCCGTCCATGCAGCAGATGAAAGCTCTTATATCTCTTTGATACGAAATGGCATTGTCAGAGTCGAACTGAAATTCAAAGAAAATCTCACTAGTAACGTTAACATCTTAGTCTATGGTGAAACGGATAATTTGTTTGAAATTGATCATCAACGCAACATCATAGTGGAATATTGAAAAGTAATAATGCACATTACAAATTAATTCGATGAATAGTTTAGAAATTGATGAAATTTTATTCCCCTTGTGTCTACAATTTCTCGGAGTTTATGCGAGCGATCGTATTCTATCAAAACAAACTGATGGTTGGATGGTTGTGAACATTGATCCTAGTACAAAAAAAGGATCGCATTGGGTGGTTTTGTCTTGTAATGAATATTATGATCCATTTAGATTACCTCCTGTAATCTTTAGTGTAATAGAATATTTATCAAAATGTAGAGATAAGAGGTAGTGGTATAACAAAATACGTTTTCAAAAATATAATTCTAAAGTTTGTGCTCATTATTGTATTTATTATATATATAATAGATGTAAAGGAAAGTGTACTGATCAAATTATTGCTAATTTATTAACTCAGAATGATTCCGATTACTATGTATACCAGTTTGTAAATAAATTAAAAGTTATTAATGAAAATTTTATTTATTTTTCCTTTTTTATGATCTGCTTTCAAGATGACCTTCGTATGTGAACTATGCAGACAGGAATATCAACACAAAAATGACATGATGAGTCATGTCTGCAGAAAACATTCAAATCAACACTGTCAGCATTGTGGGGAAATATTTTCAACAGAGGAGGAGATGAAGACTCATTGTGAAGAACAACATTCCAAAGACAAAAGTTTCACTTGTCGTATTTGTGAAAATAAATTTTCAAACAATCGATTATTAATTGAACTCCATATGAGTGTGCACAATCCAAATCAACAACCGACAACTTCCTCATCTTTTCAAATGACTAAAAGCATGTACAAATGCTTTTGTATGTGTTATTCATATTCTCCAAAAGTAACAGCTAGCGAGTTTAATTCTTATTATGAAACATTCAAAAAAAAGTTACAAAATTTATTTTATCAGGTTTAAAAGTCTTTGATACACTTTAAGATCTTCTTATGTTTTATGGTTTCTATGATCAAAGCCACAACAACTGAATCGAATAACCCGAAAACCATAACAACGTTTTTTGTAGTAAACCAAGAATTATATTAAATAAAGCAGATATAAGAAAAGAAATCGAAGACGTGTTAAAAATTATTAATGACAATATTGAAACTTTTTAAAGTTATTTATCGGGTTGTATTATCGAACTTTTTGATAAGTGCGATGTTCACTTTGGAAAATATAAACCATTACAAGGTGGATGTCGTATAGCATTGGATAAATTTTTAAAAACTAAAAAAGCATGAGTAAATGCGAGAAGTTTTGATAATCGTTGCTTCATTTATTCCGTGTCTGCAGGTCTCTATCGTTTTCAAAATCCTCATCGCGTAAGTCATTACAAAAAATATGTAAAACATCTAAATTTAAATCGTATCAAATTTCCTACATCGGTTAATGACATCTCCAAATTTGAAACTGACAACAACATCACGGTTCACGTATACGGATATGAAAAGAAAACTGCTTACCCTCTGTATGTCAGTTCATTTAAACAAGTAAAATTGTTACTTTTGATAATCATTACTGTACTATTCGAAATTTTAACACACGTTGTAGAACAAAAAAACACAGATATGTATGTCTCTTTTGTTTATTTTTTTTTACATTAAAGTCAAAATTTGAAAATTATAAAACTTATTGTTGTCAGAACAAGCCGCAGGTGTTAGAAATGCCCAAAGTCACTCACTTATTCTTCAATAGGTATGAAAAGCAATTATTTGTCCCTTTTGTAGTGTACGTGGATTTTGAGTGCATATTACAAAAAATTCATACATGTTTGCCCAGTTCAGATCATTGTTATACACATAAATATCAAAAACACATAACCTGCGGATTTTGTTACGTAATTATAGATAATGAAAATAAAATTGTAAATAGAAGAATATACAGAGGGAAAGATTGCATTGAAAAATTCTTTTCCTATCTGTCGTCCGATTATAAAAAAATTTGGCTCTTTTTAAGTCAGAGTAAAGAGCTCGTTGTAAACCGTGATGTTGAAATTGCTTTTAAAAACTCCACGCACTGTCATATATGCGAAAAACAATTCTTACCGACAGAAATGAAAGTTAAAGATCACGACCACCTCACAGGATTTTGGAGAGGAAGCGCTCACCAGAGTTGTAACCTAAATTATAAACATAAGAAAACTCTTCCAATCTTTTTCCTTTATTTTAAGTCATATGATTCTTATTTATTAGTTCACGGGTTATCCTTTTTTAAAGATGCAAATGTCAGTGTCATTCCACAGTCGAGTGAAAAATTTATCGCGTTAAAAATTCAAAATCTCTTATTTTTTTATTCTTATCATTTTCTACCTTCGTCTTTGGAAAATTTAACATTAACATTAAATGAATTTCCGATTTTGAAATCGTATTTTCCAGAAAATGAAAATCTTTTAACTTGGAAAGGAATTAGTTTTGAAAGATTTAATGAAACCTCTTCAGGAATGTTTTTATTCCTCTTTGACAGGTGGAAACATTTCCGACGAGGATTATGAACATGAAAAAAATGTGTGGACAGCAACAAAATGTCAAACAATGGGGGATTTTCATATTTATTTAATCACAGACGTGCTGTTGTTGGCTGACATTTTTGAAAACTTTCGTCAAGTCAGTGTTAAATACTATCGACTTGACCCTGCACATTATTTCAGCTTGCCTGGATTAGCTTGGGAGGCAGCATTGAAAATGACCTTTATATGTTCTTCGAAAGAGGTGTACCTGGCAGTATATCTATGATTTCTCATCGTTATGCTCAAGCGAATAACCCGTACTTACAAAATTTTGATAGTCAGATAGAAAAAACGCACATAGTATACTATGATGCGAACAATTTATATGGGTTCGCATTGTCACAGTCATTACCATATTAAAATTTTAAATGGTTAGATCGTGAAGAGATCGATATGTTAAATGTAACACAGGTATCTGATGAATCGGTCATTGGATATGTTTTGGAGGTTGATCTCGAATATTCAGATTATCTCCATAAGCTTCATTCGGATTTTCCATTGGCACCTGAATCTATCGAGATCAGAACAGACATGTTATCCCTTTTTAATAAAAAATTACATGATCAATATGGTTTAGCAAAAAGAGTAGAAAGTTAACACCAACATTAAATTCCAAACAAAAATATGTCTGTCATTACAGAAACTTGAAATTTTACTTGGAACACAGAATGATTTTGAAAAAAATTTGGCGTTTTATGTCTTTCATCCAAAAACCGTGGCTTAAACCGTTCATCGATTTTAATAGAGAAGCAACAAACAGTGTCCACAGAATTCGAAAAGGATTTCTTCAAATTATTTAATAACAATATTTGTGGGAAATCAATTGAAAGTGTACGGAAAAAAATTAATATTCAATTGGCAACGACAAAATAAAAAACTGAAAAAATAATAACTAAACCTAGTGTTACATATTTTCAGATTTTAAATGAGGAGGTTACATTATTTAGACTATAACGATTGAAGGTTACTTTAAACAAACCTATTTACATTAGCTTTTCAGTTTTAGATATCTCTAAGGAGATTATGTATAGGTTTCATTATGAACATATGCTACCAATACACATGTAAACTATTATTTACGGACACTGATTCTCTAACTTTTTTTATTAAAACCGATGATATCTATAAAACCATGGGAGAGAACTTAGATAAATTTGACACATCAAACTATCCTAAAAAACACGATATATTTTCAAACCAAAACAAAAAATTACCTGGAAAATTAAAGACGAGATTGGAGGTGAACCAATAGAGGAATTTGTCGGATTAAAGTCAAAAATGTACTCTTTATTATATGGAGGAAAAATCAAAAAAGTAGCAAAAGGAATTTAAAAAGGCAATAGAAAGTAAAGTACGTCATAGGGATTATCTATGAACATTGAATGAACAAAAAAAAATTTCTATACCCTATGAAAATCATTAAAAGCATTGGACATAACATTTATACAGTAGAATTAAATAAAACATGCCTAACTGCTTATGATGATAAAAGGTATATTTTTGATGATGGAATAAGTACATGCTCATACGGACATTATAAATTAAAAAATACAAAACACTAAAATACAATTCAAAACTTATGCTTTTCATTAAAAATAAATAATTGGCAAGTGAAACTTAATCACTTCTGTATCCATATTTTGTTATCATCGTCAGCTCATCATCGTCACCATTGTCAAAATCAGTGATAATGACAACAATCAAAATGCATATCTTAAGAAATAAGTGACTATTCATTTCAAAACCGTGTTAGAAATTAACTTATATATATAACTATTTTGTAAAATAGAATTTAATAACACTTTCAATACACCAATGAAATTATTTTTTTACTTTTTATAAGTTTAAACAACATGATGAGAAACAGTTTGGTTGTCATAGCACATCTGAAAAATTCTGCTCACTTTTCTCAAGCTTATATATATCTCATCATTCTTCTGAGTGGGATCGAATCTGCTAGAGACAATCAAACTTTTTTTTTCCATCCTTTTTTCATGCCATTATTATTTGAATTTCTATTCAAATTCATTTTTTTGTAAAAAAAAAATACCTTTTTTCATTACAACTTTGCAGTAATTCTTTTATTATAAATTGTAAATAAAAAGCATTTAATAATCAACTAAAACTGGTGTTGTATTATTTATTTCTTTCATGGTATATTTCTTTGATTAAAGTTCAATGTGCAAATTGTACATGAAATTCATTCATCAAGTGAAGAGTTAAACGGATTAAAATCTTTGTGAACAAAAAAGAAGGAAACAACATTTAAAAAAAGTTTTTTTCCCTATATCCATCTATACAAAAGGTCATTTTGAAAGTCCCGCCAGGAAACGCGTTCCAATAATCCTTGATTCAAGATGGCGACGGGATGTGATGACACGAAATGATGATCACGTGGTCTGATCTCACCAATCAGAGAGCTGGAATTGAAAGTGGACTGAAAGTAGCGGATATTTTGGCGCAAAAGTGTTCCAGAATAACACTTTTGTTAACTACTATAATGGCCTAAAAGCAATATGCACTTGACACTAATGAGCCATGAATAACAATAGGTCTATCAACTGGTAAGAAGTTGGTTATTATATTAAAAGCCATATCGTCGCATTGATAATTCCAACGGTGCCATGTTTTACGGTTAAGATACGTACAACTAAACTAATTCCAACTATCATTAATTACTCGTTATATCTGCTCATGAAACGTTGTTGCGAGTTGTTTTTATATTACTTGCCATATCTTTGCATTGAAAGTTCCAACAGTTCCATATGGTACCATGAGAATACATACTGCTAGACTAATTACCACTATCATTACTTACTCTTTATATTCATTCATGTCACTTCGTTACAAATTGTTTGATATATTATACTCCATATCTTAGCATTGAAAGTTTCAATGGTACAATACAGGGTGTTTCATAATTGGTGTCCCATCTTTAGGTTCAAATAACGACTCAAGGGGAACATATTGGGGGATAATGAATATTGATTATTTGGTTTTAATGTCCCCTAATTCAGAATAAAAACATTTCTGCGTCCCTGGGGGTGAAGGGGTAAATTTTGAAAATTTTAATTTTGTAGGGGTAGGTGTTAGACCCCATGTGTTATTCAGAAAGTTGTAGAGCATCATGCAAAAAACCCGGTGGAAAAATCTCATTCCCTGCTTTTTATCGATTGGGTAAAGTGAAAGGTTTCTAATGAGTTTTTCTGTTTTTGTCTAGATTAGCTAGCCATACATTGTTTGATATGTTACATGTACTTGTAAACAAATTTCGGCTATCATTAAGTATTTGTTATATTCGTTCATGATACGTTACAAGTTGTTAGATATATTACATTCCATATTTGGTCATTGAAAAATTTTAAGGGGGTATCATAATGGTCCCATTAGAGCACGTTCTTCCATACCTATTCCGGCTATCTCACCTTCAAACTTGTTCGTGCTCTGTCCCGTATTAATGGAATCTTGAAAACAGTGTGAAAAAGTTAATTCAATTTCAAGTTATCCTAATAAAGCAATTCTTTTGGTTTAGGCACGGATATCCCCTTTCTATAATGGCCAATCACGTGCATCCTTCACGCGCATCATCTCAACAATGTTTAAAGCACGCGCAGAGCCATAACGAAGTCCTCGTCACGCGTTTTCCCCAGTGCAAGGCTGATTCGTCTCTTCCAGCAATTTTCCCCATTCCAACACAATGCATTGTTGGAATTGTGTCCACGGACGTCTGAACAAACCGATCACATAAGCTACTTTTCTACTTATTGTGCGAAAAGCGAAATCCTTCACTGGAGAGATGAACAGTTATTAGCTGGAAAGTTTTTCAACATTTGTTTAATGCAGTTATAAGTTGGAAGTTCAAAGCCAAATACTACTTCCTATCGTCGCAAATTTAGGTTTTTCCAACTGGAAGTTCTTATGGAAACTCAACTGAGGACAGCGACTTCTGCTGACGATTTCATGAACCTATCATTGTTTGAGAGAAAATGCAACACGTGGAGACACCTGCCGGATTTCATTGGAAACACAATCACTTCCATTATTTCTGGAAATGAAAAAAAATCGCCCAAAAATCGTCACAACATGCGCACAAAAAAAATCGCCCACATGCAGTAACTAGTAGCCCAATTCAGCCTCAATCGCATATTTAAAATTTTAGTCTCAATTTTAACAAAACTTTAGCCAAATTTGCGATAAATCGCCCAACCTGGCAACCCTGCCTACGATAATCGACAATGGACCTTCGAACAGTGAAGTGAAAAGAAAGACACGAGTGGTCCTGGAGCCAAGCTCACTTTGCACGCTTGCCCAAAGAGTAAATCAGAGTAGGTACACTAAACTGGGAGAGAAGCCTGATGAACCTCTTTAGTCCTCCAGAGAAGAAATCCCCAGAAGGGACGAGAGTCAAATTGTAGATTGAGGAATAGAGTTCCGAAAAATCAGCAAGATCTAAAAGGTCCAATAGTTGGGGAAGATGGCCTTGTTAATGTCATCAAAGCAGTCATGCAGGATATGGCGGGATTTTCGACACCTTAGAGTACACTTAACAATGAGAATACCCAAAACTAGAGTATTTTCATGATTCTCCATCTTGGGTAGCATGTTCTTCATAAGTTTCTGGACAAAGGTGCCTATGTGGGTCATCCCCAAATCGTCATTGATATGTAGAGTGCTTGTTGGCAACTCATCTGTCAAGTTTGGCAATGGATCAAAGAGCAACATTTTGGAAGGTATATAGAGATCCTTCCACGTAGATTTGCAAATAGAAGCCCAAGCAGGCATTCCATGGAGTAAAATAGTACGAATCAAAACCTTGTATATCAAGATTTTGTTTAACACACCGAGAGTGCTGTTTTGCCCAGAAGTGCAATGAAACTGATCTTCGCTTTCTTTGTTTTGTTAAGTGCGTATTGGTCTTGGTCGTTGCAGTTTACTTTGGTGTCGATCATGATACCAACTTATTTATAGCTTTTTACCCACTCAAGTTTCTTGCCAAATAAGAAGAGAGGCTTTGGAGAGTTTTTGCGTTTGCGATTGTAAACATGACTTTGCACTTTTTGACATTCAGCTTTAATTGCCACTTAGTGAACCAGCTCTTGCACAGATATAAAGCTTTTTTGAGTCGAGTGATGACATTTGCTGTGTTTTCTGCCCAGCTCATGATAGACCCGTCGTCAACTATATGAAAAAAGCTGCAAGGCAGCATGGGAAACCACATCACTACTTTTTCACCTCCGCCCCAAAAGTTGTGTCCGACTGCGCACGCCTAGTGCTCAAAAACATGAATCACTGTTTCAATTTCATTTTAGCCTCTATGGATACAGTTTCTTTTTTATTGGCTGCGCGTTGATCTGAATGAGATGATAATTGGTAACGTGGCTTTCCCATACTGCCTTTCAGCTATTTTCATATAGTGGGACAAAGTATAGTTCATCTGACAAGGAGAGGGCCCCAACGAACAATCGAGTGTTTTGATGTCCTTTGGTAGGATGGTAGTCTATGTCCTTTTTGTAAAAGCAAGTCCGCAGCCTCCAACTTTACCATATTTTCGAGAACATCCCGTTTAAAGTCTGAATACGATTAGCTTACCAAATCGGAAATAACCGAAAGAACTGTCGGTCTTTAAAAGCAGCGTTATAAAAATTAAAACAAAAAAAAGTCAATGCGTGGACTCGAACCCACGATCTCGTGATTTGTACGCTCGAACGTAACTACCTGGCTGCTCGAACGTAACTACTTGGCTGCTCGCCGTTGTGATAATACATCTGCAGTTGTCGAGATGCAGTTTACACTAGTAATATAAGACGGACTTTAAAAGGGGTTTTCTCGAAAATAGGGCCAGGTTGGAGGCTGTGCACTTGATTTTACGAAAAGGGTATATCAGACTACCATCCTACCAAAAGGGCATCAGAAAACCCGATTGTCCGTTGGGGCCCTCTCCTTGTAAGTCGCGAAGGTCTAACTTGTGCCTGGGTGGATTTTACAGGGAAGTAAACTTGACCTCTCCAACATCATCTTTAATGACAATGGAAACTGCTTCCATATTGACAAGTTTAAGTGTGACAATCTAAGTGTGATTAATACCTCTTTTAACAACAATAGCTACATCACCAGAGGCTGGATCTGAAGCTTCTTTATAGGGCCTATCATTTTGGTAAATATAGTACCCTGATAGATTGAACGCCTTACTCTGTTTAAGATGGGTTTCGCACAAGAAGGCAAATTTAAGGAAATCATAAAATTCCAAACCCTAACGAGGGATCCCACTTGCATTCCATATAGTGCTAGATAGCTTACCTTGATTTATAACTTTGTAGGGATGTCTATCCATGATTATTTCCTTGTCTCAGTTTGAGTAGCCTGCAGCAACACTTTGTCACTATCCTTTGACATATTCATTAGGTTACGTAGATTCCTTTGAATTTTAGCCAATTCGTTGTGGTCAGCGACTCCCTTAATAGTAGAAGCAGAAGCAACCGAAGCAAAAGTTCTTCCTTAAGCTACTTTAGAAGTTCAATTCCTTTTAACTTGTGGGTATTTGGGACACTTAGTACGGAGGGTTGATTCAGATAAAATGAGACGACTTTAAGCGCCGCGTATGACCTTGATCGAATGTGATTTGCATGACTCGTCCACTATTCATGGGGATTAGCTTTGTATACACTTGTTGCTGTTATTTAAGACATTTCGTGCTGAAACATGGCTTCCAAAATCGCAGCATTTTGGGAAGGGTATATGTTTCCGACGCTAACTTCAGTCTTTCGTGCATGGTGAAATTATGCAAACGAAATGGTATTGTGGTATTTAAAGCTACTGTGGGTCGAATAATCAAAAAGAACAAATTGCGACCATCTAATGAACGTGGACGAGCAGAGAAGTAGACCAGAAACAAGCCCCAGCCAACACGCCCAGCTCTGGCGGTGCGAGAAATCCGGTCTGAAGTGCTGAAAGAAAATCCCCCCACACAGAGCAGTCTAACCCAAAGGAAAGGTGTTTCACAGGCAACAGTCTCCAAAACAATTCATGACGAAATCATGAAGCGCGCGGTCACACAACTGAGTGACTGAACACAACTGAACACTGCCAAGTCATCTGTGGCTTACTACAGGAAGATGGAAAAGGAGACGGGCATACGAGTTATTCCCTTCTCTCATGTGCCTGTAAAATCTCCTGACGCATCACCGTTTGGTCTCCTGAAACGACGGCTCGGAAGTCGCCGACCAAGAACCATTGATGGGTTATGGAAAGTGTGTCAGTAGGTGTGGAACGAACTTTCCATGGAGTCCCTCAAACTCGGCCTATTTCAGTGGAAATTACGGTGCCGGGCGATAGTCCAACAACGTGGCTCTCACATCAAACACAACCGATGGTGGCGCCATGGTATTACACCATCATAACAGAACTGCAAAGTCGTCTCATTTTATCTGAATCAACCCTGTGTATAACTCGATGTGTGATGGCCTTCACATCGAATACATTTAGGAGGGTCTTTACTTTTTATATTGGTGCAGTAACTTGACTGGTGGTCGCCTGCGCACTTCTTGCAACGTGGCGACTCGGTTCAGCCCTGGGACACGTGCCCAAAACGTAAACAATTGTAACATTATAAGGGCTTCTTATTGCCCCTAAACAATTCAACTGTTACTGGACCAATGCGCTTTAAATTTAGGAAAGATTTATTGTGCTCATTGTTTTGTAGGACTGTGACCATTGGCATCTGAACTGCACCATTTGCTTTTATAAGTCTAGCTGCCTTATCGGGGAAGTAGTTAGCGTTTCTAAGCCTGCGCAAAAATCTTCCATGATATAGGTTATTTCTACATGTATTACGGACAGTGTATTTTAACGGTTTTTCAGACTTGAGCTGATGCTGGTTTTTAAGCATACCATTCATTTTGATTCCTGACACGAGGGTTTTATGAGTTTCTTCATCGTGGCATTTAACCTTGATAGTGTCTGAACGTCCAGTATGTGCAGTAATCTTATCTAACATTACGTGATTTTATATCTCATTTAGCACTTCCTTAATCGGTTTCCCGTGATGTATAATGATAATATGGGGAATGTAAATAGCTCTCTTTTCACTTACCTTAATCTGGGAATTTTCCGTCCTCGTCCCCCTTCTGGGTTTTTTGCTACGCACAACTGGCCAGGCACGGTTTTTCACTTCTCCATCACTTCCGTCGGAATGGCTTCTTTTGTTGCCACCGTTTGTCGAACAGTCGCGATCATCACTTATTTCCATGGACTCCAGTCCATGCAGTTTGTTAGCAAGCGAGATAGGTTGAAAATAATCTCTTACCTTATTTTCTTCCATGGAGTTTCCCGCCTTTGGAGTCCCGGGACATTTCTCAAAGGCTTTTCTAAAATCATTTATCTTGTTGATGACGTCTGTACGAGAATTTTAAATTTCCATGTTGATTCCATTGAATTTCTCGTCAAAACTTGTTCGTAAGGAATCGACCTTCGCCTCCAGTGCATTGTACTTGGCGTTTATGTCAGTCCTCAGAGATTCTAGCATTTCATTAAATATTAGGTCAAATGTAGCAAACCTAGGATCCAAACAGGCATCCCTGTAAGCCCTTTTGCAGGACACAGTTTTACTGTCAGGCGCTAGGAAAGACTCCTTTGCCGACTTCAGCGTCGTTAATTTGGAAGAACCCATCATATTCTTAAAAGAGAATTGTTCACAACCAGATGAGAGGGGAGGGGAGAACAACCTCGTAGCTAGGTGTATGCACCTAGCTTTAAGAAACAGAACAAGTCAGGTTTGCGAGAAGATTAATTCTATGCCAGGGACCCACTTGTTAATGATTAGGATGATAATAGATGATAAAATGTCTTATTTTCCTCCATAATCATTAATCTTTAACAGTGGCGGCTCGTAGCTAAAATTTCTGGGGGTGCTCCGTCAGAAAACTGTAACTTTTTCACGAACTAGGGAATAACTAGTGACATTTAGCTTAAGGATCATGTAATATAAATGTATTAGAATAGTATTAAAAAAAAGAGACATTATATTGAATTTTATCGATATCGAAAGTGAAACTGGGGGTGCTGCAATGCCGCAGTGCCTATGGACGAGCTGCCACTGATATTTAATATTTGGGAGACTATATTTTTTCATTCGATAGTCATTTCTTTTAAAGCTTAAAAAGAATTGCGGATGTTATTACAGAAAAGTTCATACCTGTAACGTGCAGTATATCTAATTGAGAGCAGATATTCGCAGTGGAAAATTAACACGCACAGTGAACAGGTTAAATGGATAAATAAGTAGTTTAAATGGATAAATAAGTAGGTTAAATGGATAAATAAAATCTTAATATCCAAATAAAACCAACAAAGACGTAAATGCATCTTCACTAACATTCAATGAGAGGTATGGAAACTCAAATACCAAATCAGATATTAAAAATATCAAAGGCACCTTAATATTACAAGGCACAAAATTATAAATTTAACAGATCAAACCACTCCTTCAATATGTGATAATCTTAACGAAATTCTAAAACAAGGGTAAAATCATATTTAAATAAACAACAATACTTACAATGTAATATTGCCTTGATACAATATGCGAAAAACAATAAGAATAATTCATTTCGTAAGCACATCAAGCTACAATAGCATGAATATAAACTTATGTAGAAACAGCCCAATGTGACACTTAATTACAATTGTAAACAGCACAAAAATACTCAGTACACAATTTTATGTCACTTCCGTAGGGGTAACATTATTGCAGTTAAGCTACTTCCTTTAGCCCCAGGAAATATTTTGACATTACCAAGATAAATAAAGCACACCAACGCAATTCACAGCTGGGCTTAAACTGCTGCCTCCGTTAAATTGCCTAACTCCAGCACGTTAAGCGACTGATCAAAATAATCCTACGTAATAAAGAATTGTTTAGTACACATACAATCTTTAGTCAACGACAATAGATATCGTTAAGTCTAATGTCTAATAAAGTCTTAATCGATAAAACGGTATTGAATAAACATTTCAATAAAGTACAATGGTATAAAGTATAAAGTATAAAGTCTAAATCTATAGGTTCCAATAAAACGTCCTTAGCCTATGCGTAGCAAACACAGACACCACCTAGAACATAAAAATTCACCCAGTTTTTCAGATGTTTCAAATGCCCATATAGCTTTTTCTGCATGACAGGAATTCTATGCATTGTTACAAATTGAAACTTATCTCTTTTCCTTGCATTGTACGTCATGAGTTATATATTGTTGGTCCGTGCAGAGTGTTTGAATTGCGTGTTGATACCATTGTTGATACCTATTGTTGCACAAACCATGCCTTGCATTGTTGGTGATGAGATATTTCTCATTAATATGCCCTGCCATAACAAAGAATATCGATTTTTTAGCGATAATTATTATTGTTCCGAAATCAGAGGTAAACAGTAACCTTCTTTGTGGATTGCAGGTCAAATATGCAAAATTTCATCAAGATCAGAATAAAACCGTAGATTTGTATAAAAAACAAACCCACAAACATCCTTCTTTATATATACAAGATGTAACTAAAGATGTGTTACAAACTTTGGGGAATGATAGAACTGGTCAAAATAAGCATTTTTTGTTCTATGAACATTGATCCACAACTCCATCGTTTAAGAGTTATAGCCATTGTTCAAAATGACGTCTTCAGCATCAATGCAGGCTTATGACACACCCCTTTCTGAATTATGGTATGATCATGTAAATTTTTAAAGTAACATGACCACACCGTCACATTACCATG
>JAHWFO010089184.1:221229-258988 GCA_023313115.1 Rhysida immarginata
CCATTCATCACTTTGTGCAGTCTAGCGGTCGCCGATTCTTCTATTTAATTGCTTTCCATTTGCTCAATACATCACGGAGCTAAAGGAGTGCTTCCTCTGTCATCTTTCCACTCTTTCTCAATAGTCTGCTAACTCTTCATTATCTCCAGTTACTGATCATTTTTAAAGATTTTCAAGAAATTGTTAAGTACTAAGAACTCTCTTTTCTAAGAAAAGCCTGAATAACAGGAATTCTATGCGTTGTTACAAATTGAAACTTATCCATATTACATCATCATTTTATGTTCATTGTTATAATTCTTGGAAAGATTGCTTTAACATTACATCATCATTCTGTGCTCATTGTTATTGGTGAATTGCGCGTTGATACCATTGTTGATGCGAACACAATGGGTCTATTGTTGCACAAACTTTGCCTTGCATTGTTGGTCATGAGATATTTCTCATTAATATGCCTTGCCATAACCATGAATATCGATTTTTTATATTTATTTATGATTTTTCCGAAATCTGAGGTAGACAGTGACCTTCCTCATGCTTTGAAGGTCATGTATGCGAAATTTTATCAAGATCAGAATAAAACTGTAGATTTGTATAAAAAACGTACAGACAGACCCACCCACAAACATCCTTCTTTATATATATGGATAGACTAGAAGAGGTATCCGGCGTTGCCCGGGATAATAACACTTGCACAAACTTTTCCTTTCATTGTTAGTCATGAGATATTGATTGTTGATCCCTGCCTTGTGTTGGTGCATTGCGTGTTGATACCATTAGTGATACCTATTGTTGCAGAAACTTTGCCTTGCATTGTTGGTCATGCGATGTTTCTCATTAATATGCCCTGCCATAACCATTAATATGGATTTTTTATCAATAATTATTATTATTTCGAAATCTGAAGTAGACAGTGACCTTCCTCATGCTTTGAAGGTCATGTATGCGAAATTTCATCAAGATCAGAATAAAACTGTAGATTTGTATAAAAAACATACAAACAGACCCACCCACACACAAACATCCTTCTTTATATATATAGATAGATATACAAGGTACTTTTGAAAAGGATGTCATTAGATACCTAGCGATGTCCTGCACCATAAAAAACACAAGTTTTCTCGTTGAGTGAAGAGTCTTCAGTGCTGTTTCTATCAATAAAATTGGTAGAGACCTTACAACACAATAAAGGAAGAACAGAGTTTTCGACTAGTTTCGTCATTTATTCCGGCTTTATCAAGGATAATGCACAAGATGCTACATACCTTTATATACAGAAATATGGTATAAGGTGATACACATGAATGGATAAAGAAATGAAAAATAGATACAAAATTTGGGGTTGAAAACAAAGAATACAAAGAAATAACGAATAGTAAGAAAGTATTCCGAAGCGTTCGGAAAAGATGCGAAAGGCTAATCAAAGAACTAATAGCGAGTCGTGGCAACAGTATAATAGTAAAACAAAATAAAAATATAGAAAATTGGGAACAGAAAACGGAAAGCAATGTGTCATAAACTGAAACACGGACCTAAAAAATAGACTCATCCGATTGTCTATTAAGGCAATACATAATGAAAGTTCAGTATACAAAATAAAATTATTACAGTAGGTCAGATACAAATCAAGGATAGAGAAAACATCGACATGTGTTTTATAATTGAGGAGGAGATCCAGGGAGGAAGTTTTTGCTTTAAAAAATTCAATGAACTCGAGGGTTGCTATCTTTAACGGGTTGTTGCAGATGTGGAGAATGGACATTACTTCATCTTGTGTCTTCGGGGCATGTCGAGTGTGCTAGATGGGAATCAAAAATAATAAAGATGCCGTCTTACATAATTATTTTTGATTCCCATAATTACATAATGAAATGATAGTGGTTGATGAAAGATAACCTTAACAAATGGTTTGTTGGATGCGTCTTAGTGCAATATCATAAAAATGCCTCATTCCTTGATGTAATAGGAAAATATCCGTATAGAGCATTATTTGGGTGTGAACCCAAAGCTGGTTTAAAGGCGTCACAGACATCCCAGCTGTGTATAGAAATCGAAGAACAGTTGAAAACTCTTTCAGAGCAACAGCCTACTGATGATGTACCCAATAAAAATTCTAAGAATAATTTGAATAATTAAAATATTAGTTCAAATGCTGCTTATATTGACGATGTGTAAAATATGAAACAAAATATTACTTATGTAGTATGTCAAAACGCAGTAGCTGGCACATATACATACAAGTCCTGCAAAATCATTAACCATGCAAAATGCGGATTAGTTGAAGATGATAAGGGCAACGGGTTTAGAGTATTATGTTTTATATGTAAAAGTGAACAGGGCATAGAGTTTGAGAAGAATAAAGCGCACAAAGAAGTAAAATGTGCAGCCAAAAAGATGATTGATATCTCTGTAGAAAAGATGCTTAATTTAAATATCGGTAACAGCGTTTTCATTAGCGTACCTAAATTGGATCGTGGGTCCCTGGACATGAAAAATATTAAAGGGAAAATTGTGGACATGAGAAGTGGAGTTTATAAAGTGGGACCTGAAAATTGTACTATTAAATATTGGTTTCTGTGGCAGAAGTTGCAATACTCAGCTACAAGCTATGATGACGAGATTTCAGATACTTCTATCTCTTCAAGAGAGACTGAGGCAAGATAGTATCCTTTTGATGCCCAGGGATTCCAGAAATGTATTTGTACGTCTGTTGCAAACTAGAGTCGCAATAGTATTTGTTCTTGTTTGAAAAACGAAGTCCTCTGTGGATCTAAATGCTAATGAAGTTTAACTTGAATTACTAAATAACTTGATGTTAATCTTTAGATAATGTTTAATGTTATTTAGGTCCTACAGTTTATTTTACGTAACCGTGAGATGACGATCTCACCACGATGTTTAATACAGGGTCGAGTCACATTAATTTGACCACCAGCTAATATCCTGAATAATTCATTTAGCGGCACGGACAGAAGGTTGACGGCATAGGAGTGAGTCAATAAGATTATGGTAGGTTTCTACTGGCAGTTGTTGACATGCAGACTGTAAAGCATCTGATAACTGCTGAAGGGTATGCGGCGGTTGTTCCATAGCACACACATGATCCCAAAGGTTCTCGATTGGGTTGAGGTCTGGCGAATTAGGGGGCCAGGGTAGTACTTGGACCTCTTGGTCGTGTTCCTCGAACCACCTTCGAACAATTGCAGCCGTATGACACGTCGCATTGTCTTGCTGGAATGTGCCATCCCCCTCTAGGAAGACAGCTGCCATGTATTGGTGTACCTGATCTGCAATTATGGATAAATAACCGAATCGATTGAGAGTGCCTTCCAAAGGTATCGGTGGGCCCAGACAATGCCATGAGAACACTCCCCACACCATGACGCAGCTGCCACTAGCCTGGATTCGTCCAATAGTGGTTGCAGGATGCCTGTTCTCGGAGGTTTCTTGCCTGGACGGTGTTGAGTTGAGTTGTTGAGCATGCTTCCTATGTTGTTGCAGCAGTTCTGGGATGGGCTATTTGTGTTCCAGAATGATAATGCGCCTGGTCCGCTATCAGCACATTGATTTCCAGAGAATGATATTCAGGAACTTCAGTGGTCCGGCAAGAATCGAGATCTCAACTGTCTTGTTTAACACCTTTGGGATGAAAAGGAGTGTGGGACTCGTGCGCGTCCGATGCGACTGGAAACGCTCATCCAATTTGTGCAGGATATGAAGGAGAAGTGGGCTAATTACCAGTTTTTGTGCACGCTGTGCTTGGGGCAAAAGACCACAGTACATGCTGTAAATAAAGCGTCGCTTCTATATCAAAGGTGTCCACTTTCAATTGAGAAGTCAGTGTAGACAGCTATCCATGGAACCACCATGGCTAGTCAATTTATCTGCTACTTTATAGCTCTTACTTATTATTTTTACAGGTTTGCCTCATGTGAGGTGGTTTTGGGTGCAGCACCTGCTTTGAAGATCTTTATAGATATTTGAGATCTGTTGAGGCATCAACATCAGCCTCAGCCTCGATAGCAGGTCTCACAACAGGTAAAATGGATGGCCAAATGGGTATGATCCAGACTGGAGTCCAGCATCCGGCCAGCGCAAGTTGTGAGGCCATGGGTTTTTCGGACTTAGTATGGGTTTGCCTCATATGAGGTGATTTTGGATGCAGCAGCTCACGTGGTTAGAAGATCTTTATAGATTTTTGAGAAGACCTTTATAGATCTTGCAGAGTAGTTGAGGCAACACCATCAACCTCAGCTTCATCAGCAGGTTTCATAACAGGTAAGCCCTTGCCTGCCTGGGTGGACAGCCAGGTACGGTGTCGGGCTGGAGTCCAGCATCTGACCAACATAAGCTGTGAGGTTATAAGTTTTTTGGACTAGTCTGGGTTTGCCTCATGTGAAAAAACTAGAGTGCCTGTAAGGAGAGTGGCGACAACTCGATACAGATTCTGATTGGTTAATGGACGCCATAGTGTTCTCTAAATAGCATGCAATTTAAATATAGATATAGAGAAATTAATAGTTTTCGTTCCGTTTTTCGTTTTATTGTGCATATTTCTTAATTTGTGCTAATAAAATTGCATTGTTAAAGTTTAATAGTTGTCGCGGTTTTTATTGGGTCCGCTTTTAGAGTTTAAAAATTTTCTTCATTTTATAGTTTAAAGATTTCCATGTGCTGTTTTTATTTGGTCCGCTTTAAAATTAACGATTAAAGTGGCGAAGAGGGAAGGGAAAAATATTTTTTCATAAAATAGTATTTATTGTTTTACTGTTGTTCATAAAAATGTGAATCTCACAAAATAAAGTGATATTTAATTATATAATAATATTACAAGGAATTTTTTAAATTTATGTAATTTCAATGAATTTTTATTCAAATATCATTCGGGCTCAGCGAGCAGGATTTTTATCTTAAAAACTTAAAACAAACCTTAAAGCCAATAGTAAAAATAACTATAGACACAGCAGCATACAAAAGGAAAAAAGAGACAAGTGTTACCAGAAAGAAAAGAATAATAAACACTTCTCATCTGTAACCACAAAAACACACAGCCCACGTAAGAAATAACAAAACATTTAAGCCTCTCAAAGAGTAACATCTGAAATTAGAAAAAAAATTAAAATTAAAAAAAAAAGGAAACTCAAGTAAAATTAATTAAAATTTACATTTATCTTAATAAATAATAATTAAATGCGGGAGTTAGCAAATATTTTCATTAGTTTTTATAAAAAATGTTTAGATTTTTGTGTAATTTTTGTCATATCATAGAGCAGATATTCAAATTCAAATAAAATTTTTTAAAATTAAATTGTTATTCATTTATATTTTCTTGCTGAAAGGTCAAAAAACAACCACCCTTATTATGAAAATTAAAACATCAATGTTTTTGTTTTTTATGCTGCTTTTATTATCTAAACAATATAAAACACCAATGTAAAATTACAAATCTTTTAGTAGTTAATACACTGCTTTGCCCCACCAACAAGGAGTTATCCGACCTTATTCATATTTAGTTTGGGGGGGGGGGATTTCATCTACCTCCGAATAGTAAACGATTAGATGCATGCTCATGGGACAGGACCATTTGGGTTGATACAGAGTACAGAGTGTTCGGGTGCCTGTATAGGCTCATCAGTTGACACCTGTGCGAGACGTTCCATGCAGTAGGGAGGAAGCAAGTGCCTCGTGAACGTATAGTACTGTAATCCGCACAACGGTCTCAATGCCACGATAACAACAACCATTTAAGCAATTAATGGAATTTGAAGGAAGTCGGATTATTGGCCTCTCTGAGGGTGGATGGTCAACCAGATGGTTTGCTGTCCATGTGTCGTGGGACGCACGGACAGTAGGCCGATGTTGGAGGCAATGGCAAGAGGAACGCACACATGTCAGAAGACACAGGTGCTCTGGGGTCCACATGCGCTGGCGCCCGGAAATGCACGTCAGCCCTTACCGATAGGCAAATACTGCGAACAATGCTAGCGGACAGAGACAACACCCTGCGGCAACAGCGCGACAACACCACTGTTTCTGGTACTTCTCCAGTGTCAATAGCGACAATAGCACGCCGGTTACACGCCGCGACAATGTCTGCCAGGCGTCCATTGTTGTGTCTTTCTTTGACACCCGAGCACTGCGCGATACGACCGCAATGGTTTCATGAACGAGTGGGCTAGCGAATGGTGTCAATGAACGAGTGGGCTAGCGAATGGTGTCAATGAACGAGTGTGCTAGCGAATGGTGTCAATGAACGAGTGGGCTAACGAATGGTGTCAATGAACAAGTGGTACCTGGTGGTCTTCAGCTACTAATCCCAGTGTCATGAACGACTAATCACGGTGTCATGAACGACTGCAATTGTGTCATGGACGAGTGGTACCCGGTGGTCTTCAGCGACTAATCCCGCTTTTGTTTGGATATCGACGACCGACGCGTATGGGTGTGGCGCAGACCATTGGGACGTACCATTGAACAATGCATCTGGTATCACCATCGTGGACCAACGCCAGGGATCATGGTCTGGGATGCCGTCGGTTACAATACCAGAACGTGTTTAGTCACCATCCAAGGCACCCTGACAGCAGCATAATACGCCACAGATTCTGCAGTCCGTATTACTGCCCTTTCTGCACACCATACAAGGGGCAGTCTTACAGCTGGATAATGCCGGACCGCACACGGCAAACATGAGCATAGCATGGCCTGTGAGGTCAACTGCCTGCCATGGCCTGTGAGGTCAACAAACCTATCGCCAATTGAGCGCGTGTGGGACATGGTGGGTCGTCGTTTACGATCACCCTGCAATCTCCACGATCTGACGGCAGGTTCACCAGGCCTGGGCAGACGTACCCCAAGATGACATTCGCTACATATATGATCCACATACACCGGCGGCTGGAATAATGCTTCACTGCTAATGGTGGTGCCACAGCCTACTGATGCTGCTCACTGTTGCGACATCCTGTACAAACGAGTGCACGTCTTGGCTCCATAATGTAATAAAGGTGTGTTCAGATGTATCTCTTGCTGTATACCTAGTTTTGGCTCATTCGGATAACTCCTTGTGGATGGATCAGTTTCATTGCAAAGCAGTGTAGTAATTACATTCAGGCTTAATACACCATTATTGTATATAATGTTGCTTTTATTTTACGTTTTTCTGTGATTATTTTACAATAGTTTCTTCATTATCAGATAAAAATATTTTGTAAATATTTTTTGATATTCCTTCATTTGAATATACCGGTTTAATAAACAAATAATTTAACAGTCTTGAAATCGTTTATACACTCAACTATAAAATTTGCTCCTTAATTTGCAGCAATGAAAAATATTATCGCTTACTAAAGATTAATCCTTGCAATCCATCTGTTGAGTCCCATTAAAGCAGCATCATACCCAAGATTTTATTTCGTATTGGGGGGTGGGCATGCAGCAGAATTGATCACCATCTGTACAATTCAGTTACGTGTGGGACCCCTTCCTGCATATGGCCGTGCTTTAAAATGTAAAACCTAACATTTAACATATTTAATAAACATATCATATTTAAGTAATATACTTCAAACAGAAAAAATTTGTAAAATGAAGCTTTGTCATCTGTTAAAGACAGAAAAAAGTGCTAATTAATAAAAATGTCAAAAATATTAAATATAGATAATAATTGATAGTAAAAGTACAATTATGACCCCAAACTGAGCCCAAATGTACGAAAACAAAAATTTCAATGCTGAGTTTGCTGCTGAGTTTGCATAAACTGAGTAACATCTAGTGGAAGCTTTAACGTTCTTAAACTTAATGTTTAGTTTAGCTAAATAAGTTCAATTAGGCACAGGTACATAACAGGTAACGAAAATGTTCAGCTACATAACACTGACTCCTTCCAGCACGACCCAGGGTAAAGATTCTAATCTTCTATGGTAAGTAATCTTCAGATGATCCAGAGATCAATCTTCCACGTTGTGGGATGCTGCCAAGAGGATCCAAATCCCTAGTATATTGAATAAGACTTATAAATGAATATTCTTTTATGCAATAAATTCAATCGTAAATAATTATTCCATAACTAATGCCCTTCAATTCGCAATACAAGGCTAAAGAGGCACCGTAAGTATAAATTTTTTCTTAGATGAAACATCATCAAAATATTTAACGACTGGCAGAGTCACTCCGCGTTGCCCGGGACAATTACAGTTGTAGGTAAACAGAACAAACTCAAAAAGTTAAATAATATCTCAAATTGGTTTTCAGTAATTCTAATATCTCAGTTGGTTTTATTTATTTATTTATTACTTTTTATAATTATCCCCCTTAAAACGTGAATCATTAAGGAAAGCCTCGTAGCTGATGAAAAAGGCCTGGCACTGAGAAGTCACCTGATCTTAGTGGAAGCAACAATGTAACCTTCATTGTTTCTAACAAACGAAAAATTACTGATTGCGTATACATTCATATGTCGAATGCAAAAATAAACTGTTATAAAAAGTCTTTTCAATGGCTGGAGTTAACGACTCTGCGTTTCTTTTAGAAGCTACGGTTAAGAAACCAGAGAACTTTCCCTTGAAACTATTTTAACGGCTTCAGGGTTAGTTAAAGTAATATTACACAAAATTTCACTTATCTACGTATCTCTTATATTTTCACTGTCTGTGAAAACTCGTGCTGACGCTCGCTGTCTTTTGCTCTCGGATCTGCATGAGCCATCACTCGATTTCCATAAGTCGCTGCTTGCTTCTTCCATCTCCCGTCCAAATATTTTTTCCCAAATTTCTCTGTCTCAATGTCACCGACGCACCACCTGATAATCTCTCTCCGGCGAAACCATTCGCTCTCGGAACACATGACATCCTGCCAGCACTGGTCGCAACAACGATTGCGAACTACAATGGCCAAGGTTCTCTTGATAGGGATGCTATTTTTCTTTTGCTGGACCTGTGTTTCTACCAACATTTTCACTAAAAGCTTTACACATTTTAATATTTTGTTTTCCTTGGAGACTCTTTGTATATTAGATTATAACACCCGCTAGCCACATTACTTCTCTTACATTGACACCGCCCTCTAGAATCCTTTTTCCGTCTGGAAATAATTTTTTCCCATAATAGTTGCTACTATTTTGCTTTCCTTTACGATGATCCTGCTTATATTGATGGCAATACGGCCAAACATTTCGTAAAAACAGGTCTAGGCTAATTCTGTGATCCAATGGTTCCAGCACTGCGAAATATTTATTAAATTGCAATAATTGCTATTTACTGCACTTTCACAGCCATTCCGCTTAAAATTATTATCCATAGATCTGTTACTTCTATTACTCCGATAACTATAGTCCCGAATTGATCTACTCATGTTACCACTATACTTTGGAATTCTAATATTCTTCTTAGACCCTTTTTATTTGTTATCAAATGCTGAATAGGAGTAAAAATAACCTCTTAAACCTTTTCCTGCGTTGCTCTCATAAGAGTTACACTTTTCAAGATTAATTCCGTGTTTAATATCCATATTAACGATTAAGTGTTTAATGTCACATAAGGCTTGAATAATTTGATTAAGATTTTCAACTACCTTGATTTGGAACTCGCTTCTCTAACTGAGAACTCTGATATCTTCCTTCGTATCTTTCTCTAATATAAGCCAGGTGGTTTGAATAACCATCTCTCAACAACTTTCATAATTAGTACGAAGATCCTCATGATCAGCAATTACCGAATCTCCTCGCTATCTTGTTTATCCAAACAAGGCAATACAATATTTCGAATCGCTTCGTCCAGTAAACAACCCGAACGGCGATTATCACAACAGAACATATTTTCCAGATTTTTAATTACTTCTGAGGCATCCGAACTAATAGAATTCGATGCAGCTTCAATTTCTGCTGTTGCACCTGTGCAACCACATGCATCTCGTGGGCGATTGTAATTTATAGTTGAAAAAAATCTTTTTTCCTCTATTAGTTTTTATTTCGCGCATCAATTAAAATGTACAGTTTTCCTACATACTGTGAATTCGGGTATTGCAAAATATATTCTTTACAAAATGCCATTGTACAGAAATATGAATGTAACAAATTTCTGTGATTGGGTGGAATTATACAAACTAATATACAGGGTGTTCTCGAATAAAGTGTACATACTTGGGGGGCAGTGATAGAGGGATCAAGTCTCAGCAACATTTCCCTCTTTCATTTTTTTCTCTCGGGCATTGTTTTTGAGATAAAAAATTTTGAAATCCTACCTGCAGGAAACATTTGTTTGGATAGATACTGTTCGGTTCTCAACAGAAGGCATTGGTATATGAGACAGCAGTGGAATCCGATGGAGAGCTCGTAGCCAGAATCTTCGTACCTATGAACCAGATTTGCAAAAATCTAGGAAGTTTTAAATGTATACGTCAGTCCATGTGGCGAGGTTGTGAAGCATGCATTCATGCCAGCGGGAGTCAATTTGAACACTTATTGTAAAACATCAAAAAACATGTCACATTACTGTACGTGTATGCAGTGGTTCTTTTTATTACCTGATTGACCATGATTTTGACGTGTTCCAGAAGCACGGCATATTACGTCTATGTGACGTCCAACATTTTTTATATCAAAACCAATGCCCCAAAGAAAAAAAATAAAACAGGGAAATTTTTCTTATATTTCCCCCGTTTAACACCCCCCCCCCCCCCCAGGTAACACAGATGACACCCGCGCACAGGCATATACAGATTGCGATGTCCGGACTATAAGCCGTCTATATCCACGTGCCGGACGTTTCATGAAAGGTTCGGCAAGTATAGACAAGCATGGGTCAATCGAGACAGAAAATAAGCCTTTGGTGATCACCTTATTAACTCTAGGCATCGAATGGTCTGCATCGACCAATGCATGGAAATACTTTGGAGAGGACGAGACAGAGAAAACTGGGCCATCCATAAAAATTTTTAGTAGATGTAGTATTAGGGGCCATCCTTAAATTACGTCACACGTTAAGGGGGAGGGAGGAGGTCAACAAAATGTGACAAGGGGGTGCGAGTCATAAACTTCGTGACGTCACATGTATAGATCCGAGGCCAACGAGAGACAGGCCAAGGCACTCAAAAGTCACATGATCATTGGGGTCCGGCCAACAATTCATCCTTCATTGACTTCATCTAGGATGTTAACAATCAGTAATTTTTCGTTTGTTGGAAACAATGAGGCAGGAAAAGTCAGGCACCGGCGCGGAAAAGTCACCTGGCCATGGGAGGCTGATCAACAATCCAACCTTCATTGTTTTCAATAAACGAAAAAATACTGATTCTTATAATCCAAGATGGAAACAATGAGGCTTACATTGTTATTCAGCCTAGGATTATCAGGTGACTTTTCCGCGCTGTGACCTGTCTTTTTCGTTTGCTACATATAGATCCGTAGCCTACGAAAAAGACAGGCCGGGTCACTAAAAAGTCACATGACCAAAGTAGATCGAGCAACAATCCAACTTCATTGTTTCCATCTTGGATTTCAGCAATCTGTGTTTTCTGTCTGTTGAAAACAATGAAGGTTGGATTGTTGCTCGCTCTACTTTGTATAGATCTGTAGCCAACGAGAAAGACTGGCCCTGGCGCAGGAAAGTTACCTGATTATAGTAGTCCAGCCAACAGTGATGGATAAAATCCAAGATGGAACAATGAAGATTGCATTGTTACCCTAACTTGTATGGTCAGGTGACTTTTCCGCGCTGAGGCAACACCACCTAAAGAGAAAGCCTGAGCGCGGAAACTTCATACATTGTTAAAACGTCACAGGTAGTAATCTTTAATCGCATTTCTACCAATAATAAGCTCTAAGTTATGACTAGGTATGATGATGTAACAATGTATGAAATTTTCGCGCTCAGGCTTTGAGTAGAGGTGGTGTTGGCCGAGGCCTGTCTTTCTCGTTGGCTACGTATAAATCTGAAAGTCAACTAGAAAGACAGGCCCCGAAACTAAAAAGTCATCTGACCATCTTAATCCGAGCAACAATGTAACCTTCATTGTTTCCAACAACGATAAAATACTGATTATTAAAATTCAAAATGGAATTTTGAGTTTCATAACCTGTCTCTCTCGTAGGCCTCGTATAAATCTAAAGTATTTAAACTCTAAACTTCAACTCTAACGAAAAACTATAAATTATTACCAACTCTATCGATATAATAATATTGCCCCAGTGTCGAGGCATATTTATTTAATGATTGTGTGGCATCTGTGGTCTATATGTTTCATCATACAAAGCCATTAACTAACAGAAGCAATCACATAAGAGCCAAAAAGACATTTTGCCCATCACGAAGATTCGTCCTCAAAGAACTGCAGCTAGATGTGCTAGGGAAGTTCTTTTTTTGATAAACGATGACAATGCTATATGTTTGAATGAAGATGTTGAAATATCGAATGTACTAACATTACCCAAATCCAAAACGAAGTGACTGCTATGCCAGTCAAAATTAATACAGTAGTCGCCATTTATTGTAATCACGGCTAATGTATTTCAATCCTAAATTCTTTTTTAGTTCTAACAGATTGGAACTATCTTTTATCTGATTTTACTAATTCTAATTTAAAGGACAAGTACCACTTAAAAATGAATTTTTGTCTAAACAATCTACAGTAAAAATATATTAATGTAGTAATATTAAAAATTGTCAAAAACCTCTCTAAATATATAAAAACGGCGTTTATATACGCATTTCGTAAAATCTATCGCGCTCCATTTTGGATTGGAGCGATCGTCTCCGTGACGTCATTGGCCTGCGCGTCTCCAAGATGCTTAGCGAGATGTAGCTTGTTTTCATATTGCGAGGTAGGTGTATGATATGGCCAACTACGGCTCGGATAGCTCTTCTGAATTCACTTCAAGCGACGAAAGTTTCGATGGAGATTTTCAAAACAATTCAGCAAATTATTTTGAAAATCGTGAAATTATGCCATACGCATTTGAGCCAAAAAAAAGCGATTTGCCAGCGGAACTTCTGGGCGACTGTCATGATGGGGTAAACGCCCCTCCCACACCGCCGCCCGCTCTTGTTTCAACTGATCTCTGGTAAATTTTTTTCTTTTTAGACCATTGTAAATTATTTATTTATATAATCATACATGCAGTATAAGAATATTGCTTCATGTTCAAAATATTTTATGTGTAAATGTCGGCATTGCCAGGAAATGCCTACTGATCCAGAAAGCATCTGCTGTCATCATTATGAAGAAGTCGAAGAGCATATTCCCGAGGATTTTACATGCATATTAGATAACGATGCATTTAAAAAAATTTGACTCGACAGAGATGTTCTCTCTGTTGCCTATATAGGTTTCTGCCCAGACACCCCAGTCAATGAGTAAGGAATGTATGCACAATGAAAAACCTTTAATTTGTATGATTTTTAAACAGTTATCTAATAATTTTTATTTTTGATACAGGCAATATAGGTACGCTAGTTATCAGCAATTTACGAATTGGATCTGGGTAGGCCTGGGAGAAATAACAGAAAAACTCTTCCAAGTTGTGTTGTGAACATTATCAGGAATGAATTTCCATCTGAGGAGTATATTGGTTTTAAATACCGAAGATATTAAAGACATGTTTATACCTTATTTATATGTATTCTTTTCTTTCTTTCTTTCTTTTTTTATTTATTTTATTTTTAATAAACTAAATCATTATAATAAACAACATGACCCTCCTCTATACATTTATTCCTACTTAGTTTATGAATGAATATAAAGCTGTTTCCTTTATCTGTTTATCAACAAAATTTGATTTAATTGATTGATACTTTCTATTTTTAGTTATGTAACCATCTTCAGTGGTTTTATATGGTCTATATATACATAATTGATATACTGAAGTATGTTATATTAACACAATGAAAATAATGAGATTATATTCTTTCTAATGAATATCCCAAAGTGTAAGTATCAAAATATGATTTTTAATCTCATTAATATATATATAGAGCATAGAGAAAGCACATTTTTTAACACCATATAAAAAATGTTATGAAATGAAACTATCAAAGCATTATACATGTAATAAACAACATGACCCTACTTCTCTATACATTTATTCCTACTTAGTTTATTATATTCATTCATATGCTGTTTTTCTTCATTAGCTTATCAATAAAGTTTGATTCAATTGACATTTTTTTATTCACAACATTTATTATATGGTGGATTTAGCATACTGGTTTCATCTACATAGCTATCAGTGCTTTTATATGTTCTATATATACATAATTGATTTAACGTACCTCGATATATAAATTATGTATATATAGATCATAGAAAAAGCACTGAAGATGGCTATATAGCTGAAAGTGGTGTGCTAAATCCACCATAAACAAAATGTTATGAAAAGAAACTATCAATTAAAGTATTTTAATAAACAACATGACCTACTTCTCTATATGGGTTATAATAAAATTTGATTTTTCATACAAAAAAGTCTGAATAACTTTTCAATAAAGAAATATTTTTTATTCTTGAATAATAACAGGCACTATTTTCAATTATTTATTTGGATATCGTGTATTGACGAGAGATAAAACATTTTCTTTGCTCGGGCGATTACACATATCTGATAAAGGTGGTGGTTTTAAATAGTTTCTTTTCCAATTTTTTGCTATGCTGTAACTCTTTTCCTCCCATAATTTAAGTGCTTCTTGTAGTAGCGAGTAGCAATATTCTGAAAGATTTTTGTAATCCGTTTAGTATTATTTTTAATTGGCATTTAAAATTTTTCTTATTTGAAAGTAGAATATTTACCATAGCTGCTTGCTTCTTTTAAAGGTCTAACAGAATGTTCTCCTTTTTTGCGCTTTGGGAAAGTTATTACCAGTCGTGGCGTTCCCCATTCATCTTTTGAGATTTCCTTTGAAGAATTTTCATTGAAATGTAATGCTGCTAAATACATTCTAAAATTTTAAAAAACATTATGTTAAACTAATTAAGCATACAGTTAAATAAGATGATTCAAACAAAAGATATTTGATATAATAAGAACTACATTATTACCTGCAAATCATACTCTCATAAAAATAGTGTGTTGATTTAGGGCAAAAATGGTTGATTATGCTATGAAAACTTTCTAGTTGGCTTGTTTGGTAGTTGGGTGATAGCATTTCTATGTCTTTGAGTAGTGATTTATTGCTGACAATTTCTTCGATATTCTTATAGGCTGGTGAATCTAAAATGAAACCAATGGATTGAGTATTCTCACACCGAAATGCATTGCAATGAAACATACAAATTATAGGCACTCACCTGCTTTTAACCATACTTTATTCTTATCATTTGATAAATCACCATGCATGCACTTTGGGAAAACAGTGCCATGACCATCATGAATATTCCTTATCAGCACAACAATAATATCTGTAGATTATATATTTCTTATTTTTGACAATAAATTTAGATGTAAAATACTCACCTTATATTGTTTATATTGTTATACTCACCCCATTTTGCCACTTTTAGCTTGGAATCATCCCCACTTGTTGCTGCACACCAATATAGATGGTTTGTAATGCTTTCCACAAGAAATGAAATGATGGCACAATTTTTCTTCTTAGCTGCTGTGGAAAGTTTCTTCTTCAAGCCTGGAGATTTGAAAATATTACCAATTAGCCTTATACTATCTAAAAAGTTCAGATTATAAAATATGGTAAGCTTACTTTTAACCACATGTCATGAGTCAAATGTATGGTTAATATCAGTGTGGTGTTCTTTAATAAATTTTCTTATCTGAATATGCCGGTCAGTAATTGACGTTAAAACGTTCAAATAATGTAGGCATCGTTTTAAACCTTTTTTCTCCATTTGCATGCTAGATTGCACTTCATTACTCTGGAATAGTAATTATTTAAAGGGGTAAGTAACTAATTGTTTGGGATTCAAAACAATTCCTAAAAGTTTTGACAGAATAATTATCTACATTCATACTGTAATTACCTGGACCACTTCAATTGCAATGACCTTATTGGTTTTCATATCTAAAAGTTAACATGTTCCATATTTGGCAAATATCCAGGAGAAACACATCTTCCATCCCCACTAAGTGAAAGTTCTTCCCCTAGGCAGTTCTGAAATAATCTTTGTTGTTCTCCTTTCCAGACCTAGAATTAAAAATAATTTTTATATAATAATAATATAGTAATTGTAACAACGAAAGAGAATACCCACCAGATAATCTGGAGGGGAAAGTCCCACGTTGTCCCCCAAAGGCAAACTGCCCAAAACAGAGTTAATGAAAAACATATAATGAGGAATTACAAATAATAATTAAATAATAAAGACGAACACATATTAAAAATTAAATTAAAAACTAACAGATCAAAAAATTAAGAAAATAAAGAACTATTAATAATAATAATAATAATAATAATAATAATAATAATAATAATTTAATTTAATTTCATTTATATTAAAATAATAATAATAATAATAATAATAATAATAATAATATAAATTAATTAATAAAAACCCAAAGAGCAAAACCTTCTCCTACAAGGTTCAAATCAATCAACCAACTAATTTTTAAAAAATTTTAAAAAGTGAATCACAGGAATCGATAAAAATGTCTTTCATAGAACTAGAATCAGAATTACAAGTAGCTTGAATAATCTTAAAAGCCGGGTCAATTTGAGAAATTTTTGTTTTCCACTTTCTAGTTTGAAGCAAGGTAGAGCTCTTTCTACTGCTTCTGGGAACGCGAACCCACAAAAGCTCTAGGGTTCGTGAAGCACAGATTTTTCCATTAAAAATTCTAATTAAAATATTAATTAAATAAGTATTAATAATTAATGAAAGGTTAAAAGTTTTGTAAATATCATAATTAAGATGATCGCACGGTCCAAATTTTCGAAATAGAAATTTATAAAATTGAGAAATTTTTTGCTGTAAAACATGAAAATTCTGTGATTCACCGAAAAACCATATCAAAACACAATACAATATTTTTGGAATTACAATAATTTTAAAAAAAGTTAAAAAAGTGTCTATATCAGTAATAAAATTGGAGAGTCTTTTGATAATTCCAATTCTCATATATACTTGGGAAATAAGATATTCCAAATGTTTAGAAAACGACAAATTATCCTGAAAAATAACACCCAAGTCACTAGCAAAAAATTTTCGATGTAAATTTATTCGGCCCAACTTATAATTGAACACAAAGTTAGTTGCTTTTCTTGAAAAAATAATAAAAAAGGATTTAGATTCATTTAATCTTAAACCATTGAATCCAGCCCAAAAATAAATATAATCTAAACTACTTTGAAGTATTAATGCATCATCCCAGCTTTTTACTTCAGAAAAAATTTTCAAGTCATCCGCATACATCAATGCTTTTACCTTTGTCAATGGTCTAAGAGGAAGAATATCAGCTATAAATATATTAAAAAGTATAGGCCCTAATGGGGACCCTTGGGGGACACCACTCTTTATAAATCCCCTTCTTGAAACAGCTCCATTGCTCTCAATTGTAAACGATCTATTTTTAAGAAGAGAATTCATCCAATTCACAATATTGTGTGCACAACCAATAATATTTAGCTTCGTGAGTAATAAATCCACATTTACGCTATCAAATGCTCGACTAAAATCCAGATATAGCACATCAGTTTGTAGGCGGTTATCCATATTATGTGCAATATTATGTTGTAGCGTTCCCCCGCCCCCACAATATGATCTATAAGGTCTTAACGTTCGAAGAACGACCCCGGGGCGGAAGATTGCTAAGGTTCGAGACCAGTTTTAATTGAGAGAAACCACCAATTTCATTGTATTGACATTCACTTTATTCTCATTAAACATAGTCTATAATTTACTGTTTACAACTTACCAAAAATTTACTGTTAATTCATAAAGGTACTTTTGGGGCCCCAACTATTAGGTAAAATGACCAATCATCAGAACTTAAGCTATATATTTACACATCATTCGCAATAGGTAACCAGCACACCTGCCTGTGTAATAGGAGAAATGGGGGTTCATCCGTGTGTTGGCAGTGCTGCCTAACTGGGTACTTAATCAGGGCGAGGGAGGCTGATATAGGACTGCGCACTCCCGGATCAAATATTCCACTTTCCTACGCATGGAAGCGTGATGCACTTCCTTTACTGTACATGTAGGGGGGAAGAACAGAAACCCCTCTTGGCGAGTGTAGTCCTCATGTCTCCCACACACCCACTGGCGAGCTTGAGCTTATCTGTCAAACTGCAACAACCTACAGTTACAGGAGCCTGCTCACTATTCCTGCCAACGTACCAGTTATGCTTTACTATGCGCCTGTCAACTGACTTAAATCTCTAGACCCCTTACACAACAGGGTGCTTAATAGGTATAACTGAATTTAACCATATATTATTCCTAACCAGTTACAAACGAAATTGTGAAATTTTAGCATTAGCAGTTCACAGCACGGTTGAGTTTAAATAATTCTTGAGCGCAGTTGTTACGGCAAACATGTCAAGGGTGGGAGGACCGTTGACACCGCAGACTTGAGCATTGGAACAAAACTGTTTAGTTCCTGCTCTCGCATTATCTAACTGTTTTATACCACTCACCGGAGATTGTCGACATACTTGCCCACCTAGGCTGAATCATACGAGGTTCCCGTCTGGCGCTCCAGCCTCGCTTTCGCTGAATGGGCGCAGATCCATTTTGCTGGTTCCATCGTGTTCCATTTCGTCCTAAGTCCTCGACTGTCTTGCTCAAGTCGTCACATTAACGGTGTAGAGTATAATATTGTCCCAAAAAAATGTTTATTAAAAATTGAAATATTTATGCAAATTACGGCTATTAAATTCTGCACATATTATCTTACTTTTCCTTTCGTCATTCGACTCCTTCTTCCAAAGTTCATAGATTTCACACAAGAGTTTAAACATTTTTATCATAAACGTACTCAACCACATTACAAGACGAAAAATGCAATCAAAAGGGCTTTTGATCGATACCACGACCGAATCGGAACACACACACACAAAAAAAAATCTCTTAAAATTTTTACAAAAAAAAAATTTTTTCACAACAAACGAAAACTCACGCACACAATTTCTCCGAAAGCGATCGCAACAATTCTCCGTTGGAAGCTGAGCAATCTTCTCGGAAAACATCCTAACAATAGCTGCTCCAACAGAGGACCATTTACGATCGCCCACGGAGGATTTTTACTACTCATTCATACAACAAAACAAACAACGCGCACTTATATTTCACTATACACTACACACAGCACACACATACAACGAACACACACTCATTATAACTACTACAAAGAAAAAAACCAACAATAGCGTAAACGACTGAATAATTAATATATTTTTAATTATACCGACCCCTACCTAATTAAATATGTAACACACGTGACTGCTACACTGGAACGTCACAATGTAGTAAGACAGAAAGATTTGTTTGAGTCGAATGCTTTTTACGAAAACCGTGTTGCTCTTCTGGCAAATAGGGGTCAACAAAATTAGGTAAATTGCTAGCTACATATGATTCAATCAGTTTTGCAGGAAAACTTATGAGAGTAATTGGTCTATAATCAATCGGAATTTTAGGGGAGGTCTTCTTTGGTATAGGTTTCAACTTAACTTGTTTCCACGCAGTGGGATAAATACCCAACTTAAATGATATATTAAATATCTGATTAAAAGGATACTTTAAAACCTCAAAACAACCCTTATAAAAGTAGTCTGGAATATTTTAACTTTCTAAAGTTTTTGACGCAGAGGTCGCCTTGGCTATCCGACATAGTTCTACTTCATTTATTTCAGGAACTATAAATTTACAATCAACGCTTTTCCAACACTCAGCGATGTTTTCGGCAACTCCTATAGCAGCCTCTATATTACCCATGTTTAATTCGAAATGAGAGACAAGATCATTTAAGTGATCGACATCAAAGTAAGCCCCAGTAACTTGCTTCTTGCTTAAAAGTTTCTTTGAAGTGTCCCAAAATTGTCTAGGATTATGGGACAGTCCCCTTTCAATTAAGTTATAATACTCCCTATAACTGTTTTGTTTAGAGCGTTTAAAAGGTCTTCTAATTTCTTTAAACTGATCATAAACATTCTGATCGTTTGATTTCTTATATTTCAAATGCAAATTATTTTTTAAATTCAGAAGGTCAATTGTCTCTTGATTAAACCAGACAGGAAAACGCTTAGTCTTTTTCTTTTGATTTTTGGAACACATTTATCAATAGCAGTCAAAATATCATCCGCAATATAACGCATCATATCATCAACAGAAATAAAAGATTCCATAGGTTCCCAATTTAACTACTCATAAATTGATAAATAGCCTTAAAATCTCCCTTTTTATAGTAATAAATATTATTAAATATGCCATTCATCGAATTTATAGCAAAGGGAAGTTTCACTAAAATAGCAGGATGATATGAATCTTCATTAACTAATTTGAGATCACTTTTTATAGGGTCAATCTTGAAATTAGAATAAATCTTACTCAGTGACTCACCCCTAAAATTCCTAATAAAGTTATAATTGACCATTGCCATTTCGTTTAACCAATAACCGGTTCTGATTTGACTTTGTCTGGCATAATAAGAAGTTCTAGTATAATTCCGAAAATCATCGAAATTAAAGTCGCCTGTCATAATAATAAAATCAGTACTAGTTGCTATCAAATTAGTAAATTCATCTAAAAAAGTCTGATATGGTTCACAGGATAGATCAGGTGGTATATAAATAGACCATATCTGAAATACTTTTTTCGTTATATCTCTTCTATCATTATTTTTAATTGAAAAAGCAATGCCAACTACATCGACAGCAGCAACGGACGTAGAAAAGTGTATTCTAGAAGCATTTAAATATGACGGGACTGCTATTAAAGCCCCTCCTCCAATTGCTTTTATCAATCTATCACTTCTAAATACCTGAACATCATCACCAAACAACATGGCATCTTTAATAGTCTGATCCAGCCAAGTTTCAGTCAAACAATAAATGAAGTGTTTATAACAGGAAGAAAATTTATTAACTGCTGTGACCTTAGTTCTTAATCCTCGTACATTCTGATATAATAAATTAAGAGCCATTATGAGCATCCATTACGGTCTCCTCCAAACCATCAATTTTATCTGTATGTAACCTTCCAAAAAACTCGGAGACAAGAACTCCCGATGGCCAGTTTGAAGGTGAAAAAATTTTATCACAATCGGCATAATCAATTGACAGATAAAAAGAAGAATACGATGCGAAACGCGTTTTGAATTTATGACAGTTAAATTCATTACTATTTCCAATAAAAGAACTAACATGAGCTTCAAACTCTGATTTACTTAAGCCAGGAATAAGTCTTGAAACAAAAATATTTTTAGTTTTCTTCTTATGAGGAATTCCAACAGATTGAATTTTTAGATCAGGGTTCTGCAATTCACCAAAAATAAACTTCTTTTGTTTCTTTCGAAATTGATTTGAGGCTTTAATCTTACCTGGTGGATCGACTAACTTTTCCTGGAAATCGACAATTACCTGCTCTTCATGGGAATAATTTTTCACCTTTCCCGAAGTAACTTCAGAAAACAATTTATTATTATTCTTCACAGCCGAGCTTTCGTGTGAAGATCTTAATAAAATTAAATCAGAGATTCTATCAATCTTCCTATGTAAAATTTTATTATCTTCCATTATTTTACTATTAGTTTGTACGAGCTGGTTAACTGACGTTATCAGCTTGGTGATAGCCGAAATCAGTGAAGAAAAGTCCGAATTCAAATTGGAACTAATTTTACTTGCCTTTATCGTGTCATTTTTTTGTCCATCATAGTAGGAGTCATCTGTTAAGTCGCTACCATCATGAATTACGAAACTACCTACTGGCTGTGAATTGCTACATAACTTACACGACCAAGTTGATTTAAGCTTCGCGACATTGTCTCTGTCGACTCCAACACAAGAAGCATGAAAAGACTTTCGACATTCTCTCTTACATACAAGTCTCGGTTGATGGCCACTCACATTTTCTAAACAAACAGGGCATTTACCAGAAACTCCCTGCTTGCTCTTATCTGATTTCCCATTAATGGCTGGAGCACAAAAACCACGATGATAACCTATGCACCACCTGGTGAATAATGGAAAAAATAAAACTTATTTTAAAAATATACAGGAAAAAATAAAACTTATTTTAAAAATATGTAAGAGGAGCTTATAATATACAAATTCTTTGATATGTATTGACGGCAAAATGTAGTAAAACTGAAGCCTTTGAAATGATGTCTTCCCAAAAACCTGTACTCCTGCATTTTTTAACATCCTCAAAACGTTTTGAATTTGAAGCCCACTAAAGAAAATACTGGATGCCAATATCAAATTCCCTTTTGGTCGTTTGTTCTTTACTGGTTGGCTTTTCCAAATGTGCCGATGCATGTTATCACATAGAGTTTCTACTAATAAAAGAGAACCGTTAACTTAAATAATTTTTCTTATGAGAGCTCTGCAAATAAAACAGAATCTGAATAAAAGTAAAAGGCAAGATTCAAAAATTAAAAAAATCCTGTCTCCTGCTGATGCAGATCGTGATTCTGCATCAAGTAAAGATTCATCATCTGTCTCTTGTGCACCAGATGGAAGGAAATCGGGATCATTTTCCTTGTTGTTCACATCATTTTGTCCAGCCTCTTCTTCTTCATCTCTATCTTCTGCATATGGTGTGTCTGTCTGTAGGCCAAGTGAAACTAATGATTTAAAAAAAAAACGAGAGCATTATTAAAATTGAATGAATGTGCCTCAAAAATAATTTAAAATAAATATAAACTGCATTACCACTTTGAGTCGGATAGGTAATATATGTTTAAGTTCCGCTATTTGTAGGCGAATAAGCATAGAAATATTTGTTATGCATTTCAAACATGTCTGTTTGAGCAGCTTTAAGAGTCTCTGCGGTCAAAAAAGTTAAATTTAATGAGAGTTATTCGTTATTATAAACCTATTTATATAATGAAAAAAGTCATTATCATTGATTCTACCTGCAATCTCAGCTTGTTCAAGCTGACAATCCCTCTCCACGTCTTCGATGACAGGCTCAATAACAATTTCTTCGGGCGAAGGCTGATTAGAAGATTCATAAGCTTCTTTCACTGACCAAATAAATATCCATGACAATTACGGGGTCAGATATTCTATTATAGGTATATTAAACTTGTATTTTTCAAGTAATTATTTCTTATCTCCTAACAGTAATACTCACTTCAATTCACCGGCGTTTCACAGCCGCTTGACTAATACGAGGTTCTGGGATAATTCCATTCATATTAGGTCAAAACAGACTAGGCACAGCATCGGGTTTTAAATTTGGTTGTTTATTATTAATTCCAAGCGATTGGAAAACAATTAGATCGACCTCAAATCACTGTTTTTAAAATGAACTGAGCAGATCCTTTTGCTTTTGCATGGATTCCATTTCTCTCTCCGACAAAAATTTATCCATTGCTTTTTTCTTACTTCATCAGCAGGAAAACGGTGAAACGATAAACTTTTATCATTATCATAATTGTTACACCCGAATACCGAGCAAACTTTATAAGGCATGATCAAATTGATGTCTAAAGATGATCGAGAGCAAAACTATTATCTATCGCGTCCGCCACGATTCGATTCAACAGGTTCTCCGAAGCATGCTGGCTTCTGGGCCAGCAGGCCGATGACGTCACAGGGGGCGCTTGCTAGACGTAATAATGGCGGTTGCCATTTTTCGCTGACGGTCGCATTTTGCTGTTTTCATCACTGATTTTGAAGGAATATAATGATTTTTATAAAAAATATTGACGGAAATGTACTATAAACGTCATGAGCTATCAAATTAAAAAAAAAAAAGAGTATGTGTTTTTTAGTGGTACTTGTCCTTTAATTTTGGATTGCTTCTTGTCTCATTTTTGTCACGTCTAGAGAGTGTATGCGCAGTGGAAATTTAATAATAACAACCAGTCCTAGCCTCGTCTCCCAAATTCCAAACTTCGCCCTCCATGCTTTTTTCTGTGCCGCTTCCTCTTTGTCTTTTTACGATGCTTCCGCCTATTGTCGGGAAGTGTGTCGAAGTTTTGCTGGACAGTCTTGACCCTGGATGGCGACACTAATTCTCCAATTTTGCTCTCTAATTCTGACGAGTGATCAAGAGCAATGGTGCTGCATATAGTCAACAATTTCAGTGACATGCTTAACCCCCCCCCCCCGATTTTGTTTGTGTTTAGTGGAGTTGCGGTTAGTCGGCTGTCGATAAAAGTAGCGGGAAATAGCGTCGCTATAATATTGTTGGCCATATGAATGTACTTTAAGGACACACTAAACCTCCATATTCTTGAACCACAGTAGCTTGTAACCGCGTTAGCTTGGGTTGGGATAGCAAATGTGTCACCGACTGGTTGTCGGAGTAAATAGTGGATTGAACCTGCTGAAGATAATGGCGCCAATGGCAAGCTTCGTATGCGACCGCTAGCAGTTCCTTGTTATATATGGACGGCAAGTGTTCCTCCGGTCTGAATGTGCATGACTCAAAAGCTATTGGCATTAATTTATTGCCGTGCTGCTGCAACGTGACAGCTCCAATTGCTTCTTCGGAGGCATCACACATTATGTGTAGGGATCTTCGTTTGTCAAATATCTTAAAGATCGAAGGGCATTTTTAGCATCTAGAAAGTTTTTTCCTGTGGCCTTCTCCATTGAAACTTCTCGCGTTTCCTTAACAGGCTAAATGGATGCACTGCTCGCTCCGCATACCGGTGGATAACGCCCGGTAGAAATGAACCTTGCCAATAAATGCTTGCACTTGGTGAACGGTTCTGGGCCTGGGCCCATCCCTGATAGCTTGCGTTAGCGTGTTCTCACAACTTTTCCCTTTTTCAGTAAATGTAAATCCTAGACAATTGATTCTGCGCATCCCAAAGACGCACTTAGAGTGTTTCAAATAAAACCATGTTGTTTTAGTCTTTCTAGTACTCGCTGTGTTCGCTTACACAACAGGGAGAGGGTAGGACTAAAAAACCAGCACATCGTCAAAAAAGACGATCACATACTTGTTGAGCAGGCCCCATAAAGCTTCATTCATTGCTTTGGTGAAGGTGGAGGCGGCACCGTTGAGGCCAAAGGGCATAACTTTGAACTCGAATGACCGCAAGGGAATTTTATGGTGAGTTTCAAATGCGCTGGCTTAACCCTTATTTTATGTGTCAGATCGCTTCTCAAGGCGTACAGATCGATTCCCGAAGAATAAGAAGCCATCTGACAAAAGAAGGAAGCAGACGAAGGTTAACGCAGAAGTTAAGCAACAGCGATCGGGGACAGCATCGTGTTGGGTGGAAATAATGTCAGCCACTTCTCTCCTCCTTCGAAGATTTTTAGACGCGCCCATAGACGCAGGAGGAATGCTGGAGGCCGCCCATTCGTCAAGAACGAAATTATTCAAAGTAGTTCATCCTATAAAAACACGATGAAGAGGACGGAAGGGGGAAGAGCGAGTACGAGCCGCCTGGATCGGAACTAAAGAACGAGGACGAGCCCCGACAAAGCCAAATGGATGGAAAGGACAACGGACAGCCTGGAACCGAGTAGAGGTATCTATGCCTAAGAGGAGGAACAATTGCCCCAGGAACTTAGAGGGAAAACTTGAAGCCCGGCATAGCAGCCATCAGCTACGGCGAGCCAAGGTGAACTCTCGTGGAAATCGTTCCCGGAGGAAACAAAGGTACGCTACTAATCCATTGCTTTGTTATTTGGAGCTACAAGGAGAAAGCCGTTCAAGGAAGAACCCAGCCGCCTCGGCATCGACGAGCACCCCAGCCGTATCGAGGAAACAAAGCACCAAGGCAGGTCGTATCAATACTGAAATTGATTAAATTAATAATTTCTCTTCAAATATCGAGGAAGCCGAAGGATTGCCCCACCTTGGAACAGAGAAGCTACAGAACCCAAATCTAATCAAACACGAAGAGCCGTGCAGAGTAGTTGTCCGGAAGGAGGAACCACTGGGTACAAGTTCAAGTACGGAGACCACTCCAAGGGATACCTGCATCGCTCACGCCAGCCGAGAGGGAAGCTCACAGAACGCAACGAGCAGGACCGAAGACATCAGTAACCCGGCCCGAGCCCAATCGGAGATCGCAGGCTCCGCAAGTGCGCTCCGCGTTGAGATCTCGAGCTGCGCTTTGCTGCGCTGCATCCGTTGAAGGGTAATATGTTTGATTTTGGATTCAAAGCATTAGAACTTATTATCATTGGTTTGATTAAGTATCAATGTAACTGTTACTTCTCAATACATGCTACCTTATTTAAGTGTCGATCAGATACAGACTTTAAGCTCCCATTGGAATAGACAAGCTCTTTAATTAGCAAAGTAGAAATTAACTCTGCTAATCTTAGTTGCTCGTTTGTTTCTATTTCTATGCAGAAGATTTTGATAGGAACGTACGGCCAGGCACTGAAAGGTCATTACCTGAAATCTCAAATGAACTACGGAAGGATAGGTCTAGGATTGACCCGACGCCTTACTACGTCCTCATGGAAACTGGATGGGCATCAACATTCGGATGCGCTGGCTACCGACATCGAACATATGCTCAAGTCTTGCAGTCATTTCATCCAGGGATTAATCATCATTGAATTTACAATAATTACAATTTTGTATTTCGAATTTTTTGATTAGCACGATTAAACGTATTTATTATCAACTTTACCGCCTCCTCCCTTCTCTTTCACATCACCTTGCAATAGTCAAAATCTTTTAAGAAAAAGTCGTGAAAGAGAGGGGGAGGTGCTTGGTAAGCAAGCTGTGCAACGCCATGGACTAATACGCTTCCACTACAGAGCTGTGTTTTTGATAAGGTATTGTGAATGAAATTTGTGCTACGTTTAATCGTTTTGCTGTATTTTTCTTCTTCAGTTAGGAACTGTTCCAGTCGGTGCTTCAGAAGTAAAGAGGGTGAGGTGCTGAGGACTAAAGAATTAAAAAGAACCGTGGAATCTGGAGTGTGGACTGATAGAGAAAAACGTCGGTGTAGTGAGTTATATTTTCAAATTTTTATCATGGATCTCAAGGCGTTGGAAATGATGCAATTCCCGGTATTTGAAGGGAAGAAAGGCGAAAATCCGGACAGTTTTTTAAAGACTTTCAAGATGATCGTAAGGTGTAAAATTTGGCTTTGGATAATTGCGTCAGGATCCTGCCGAGCGCAATGAAAGGTGATGCATTGGAATGGCTGGCCGACCTTATGACTCAACAACCCGCTCTTACATGGAGACACTTTGAGGAACAATTTCAGCTGACCTATACCAGGGGTCAAACTCAGGTGACATTAAGACCCTTAAAACCTATTAATATTCTAGATTTAGAGATGAAGAAAAATGACTTGCCTAGCTATTTGCTTCAATTTCGTAAACTCTTAGGAGGTATACAGCAAGCTTCGGGATATGATAAGCTGCTGTGGCTTATTGAAGGGTTGCCCTCTAGTCTAAGAGTCACATTAAGGATGAAGAAATTTTCAACCGTCTTCGAGGCGATAAATTATTTGGAGCAGTGGCACCAGGCCCAAGACCCGAAAGTTCAACCGCAGGAAGAAAAAATCCCGATAAAGCTTGACATGGTATCCACACGCCGGATCGCTTCGAGAAAGAGGAAAATTATTTGTTACCGTTGCGGCGCGGAATGACATATTAGGAAAAATTGTAGAAAGAAGGAGGCTAATATTAAACGAAGCCCTCAAGTTAACTTCGTCGTCCAAGGTAATCGGCGAAACCTAATAATTATCCAAGGAAAGATCGCCAATGTCGAAGCGAAAATTTTGATTGACACAGGAGCGGAAGAAAACTTTTTGGATGAAGATTTTGCTCAAAGAAATAAAATCATCCTTAGGGCCACGGCAAAGAAAAAGCAAGCATCATTAATTACCGGTCCGAAATGCGGAATCATAGGTGAGACTGAGGCATTGAAGATTAACAGTGGCAAATATCAGGGCTACAGAGAATTCAATGTATTATCAGTGCGCAATTACGACGCAGTTTTGGGTATGCCCTGGTTAAGAAAAGAGCAGCCGGTAATACATTGGACTTCGCAAACATGCTCCGTCAACCGAAAAGGCAAACTTCTACATTTGGTCAAGTGGACTTCTAGAGACGACGACGTGGAAGAAATGTCAGCCGTCGAGTTTATGCATACCCTGACGAAGCAACCCGAGGTGCCGGCGTTTGCTGTCTTCGTAAAAAGGCAAGATTCCGTATCATTCAATAACGTTAATAATGCTTTGCAAAATATTCACCCTAAATTTAAGGCTTTAATTCAAAAATATAAATGCTTATTCCCAGATGAATTGCCGCCAGGTCTGCCACCCAAGAGGCAAGTTCAACATTCGCTCGGCTTAACAACCCTGTCCAGCCCGCTCAACGCCCCGCTGTACAAGTTATCACAGAATGAGGAGGCCGAAGTGGAAAAGACACTACGTAAGTTGCTAGAAAAAAAATTAATTAAAATTTCTACATCCAATTTCGCTTCACCAGTCCTGTTTGTGACCAAGAAGGATGGGGGTTTGCGAATGTGCATGGACTTTATAAAAATGAATCAAATTACTATGGACAACCGATACCCAGTGCCTAGAATAGACGGATTGGTGGATAAATTAGCTAATGCTCGTTTCTACACTAAGTTAGATATCATGGACGCATACCACCAGATAAGAATGGATCCAAACCAGACATCTCACGGCGTTTAAAACAAGATTAGGACTGTTCGAGTTTCTCGTAATGCCCTTCGGTTTGAAAGGAGCATCTTCCACATTTGCTCTTATGCTTAATAATACCTTATGGGGGCTGCTGGATAAGGGTGTCATCGCGTACTTCGACGACATTCTGATTTACGCTGAAACTATGGAGAAGCTAAGGGAGCTAACTGAGAAAGTGCTACAAAGGTTAATGAAGGATAGACTTTTTCTAAAAATAACGAAATGTGAGTTTGGAGTGACCAGAGTGAAATACCTCGGATACGAGTTCTCGGAACAAGGCAAATCATGTGATAACCGTCTGGTAGAGGCAATTAGGAAATGACTAACACCAGCCAACATCCGGCAAGTTAAAGGATTCTTGGGCACGATACAATTTTATAGACATTTCATTGCGTGATACTCGGAAATTGCAGAGCCGTTGTTTCAGTTGCTTAGGAAAGAAGAGCCTTTCGTCTGGACGGAAGCAAGGAAGGAGGCCTTCTGCAGGCTGAAAGAGGCACTAATTCCGCCACCCATATTGAAAATATTCAACCCCAAAAAGAGATTGCACGTTTTATGTGATGCATCTGAAACAGCTATAGGCCTGGTAGCTATGGAAATATACGATAATAAGCTATTTCCAATTGCATTCAAGTCAAGAAAATGGAGATTCGAAGAACAAGGGCACAGTAACTATGAGCAGGAATTATTGGCGGTTGACCACGCAGTTAATTGTTGGAGCCACTACATTCAACAAGTGCCCATGGTGATCTACACCGATAACCAAGCGGTGTCACGGTTATTAAAACAAAAAAGGCTTCTCACGAGAATACAAACCAGGGTGCTTCAGTCTTTAATGGGATTTCATGTGACATTGGCATACGTCAGGGCTGAAAAGAATGTCTTCGCCGATGCGTTATCCATACACTTAAAGCCGCAAACAAAAACAAAATTTTTGTTGCGGGATAGCGACGGGGATGATGTCAGATCGCTTCTCAAGGCGTACAGATCGATTCCCGAAGAATAAGAAGCCATCTGACGAAAGAAGGAAGCAGACGAAGGTTAATGCAGAAGTTAAGCAACAGCGAGCGGGGACAGCATCGTGTTGGGTGGAAAATGACGTCAGCCACTTCTCTCCTCCTTCGAAGATTTTTAGAAGCGCCCATAGACGCAGGAGGAATGCTGGAGGCCGCCCATTTGTCAAGAACGAAATTATTCAAAGGAACGAAATTATTCAAAGTAGTTCGTCCTTTAAAAACACGATGAAGAGGACGGAAGGGGGAAGAGCGAGTACGAGCTGCCTGGATCGGAACTAAAGAACGATGGATAGAAAGGACAACAGACAGCCTGGAACCGAGTAGAGGTATCTATGCCGAAGAGGAGGAACAATTGCCCCAGGAACTTAGAGGGAAAACTTCAAGCCCGGCATAGCAGCCATCAGCCACTGCGAGCTAAGGTGAACTCTCGTGGAAATCGTTCTCGGAGGAAACAAAGGTACACTACTAATCCATTGCTTTGTAATTTGGAGCTACAAGGAGAAAGCCATTCAAGGAAGAACCCAGCCGCCTCAGCATCGACGAGCACCCCAGCCGTATCGAGGAAACAAAGCACCAAGGCAGGTCGTCTCAATTCTGAAATTGATTTAATTAATAATTTCTCTTCAAATATCGAGGAAGCCGAAGGATTGCCCCGCCTTAGAACAGAGAAGCTACAGAACCCAAATCTAAACAAACACGAAGAGCCGTGCAGAGTAGTTGTCCGGAAGGAGGAACCACTGGGTACAAGTTCAAGTACGGAGACCACTCCAAGGGATGCCTGCATCGCTCACGCCAGCCGAGAGGGAAGCTCACGGAACGCAACGAGCAGGACCGAACACATCAGTGACCCGGCCCGAGCCCGATCGGAGATCGCAGGCTCCGCAAGTGGCTCCGCGTTGAGATCTCGCGCTGCGAGCTGCACTGCATCCGTTGAAGGGTAATATGTTTGATTTTGGAATCAAAGCATTAGAACTTATTATCATTGGTTTGATTAAGTATCAATGTAACTGTTACTTCTCAATACATGCTACCTTATGTAAGTGTCGATCAGATACAGACTTTAAGCTCCCATTGGAATAGACAAGCTCTTTAATTATCAAGGTAGAAATTAACTCTGCTAATCTTAGTTGTTCGTTTGTTTCTATTTCTATGCAGAAGATTTCGACAGGAACGTACGGCCAGGCACTGAAAGGTCATTACCCGAAATCTTAAACGAAAGACGGAAGGATAGGTCTAGGATTGACCCGACGCCTTACTACATCCCCACGGAAACTGGATGGGCATAAAGATTCGGATGCGCAGGCTACCGACATCGAACGTATGCTCAAGTCTTGCAGTCATTTCCTCCAGGGATTAATCATCATTAAAGTTATAATAATTACAATTTTTTATTTCGAATTTTTTGATAAGCACGATTAAACGTATTTATTATCAACTTTACCGCCTCCTCCCTTCTCTTTCACATCATCTTGCAATAGTCAAAGTCTTTTAAGAAAAAGTCGTGAAAGATGGTAAGCCTGAAGAATGTCCAGCTTCATAAAGTATCACGCGCCACCCAATTTATCGAACAGAGCGTCCGTTCGAGGAATGGCATAATTCTTATCGTAAGTCCTTTTATTGAGCTTACACGAAGAGGACAGGTGAAGAGAAAGAAGTGGAAGGTTTGATTAATCCCTTACTTAACAAATCTTGTATAGTTCATTCCAACTCCTGCTCCTCGTCCTTGGATAGTGCGTATAGAGGAGATTTAAACTGAGCAAAAGTAATTTCTTCTAAATGAATCTCATGTTGTGTATTCCTGGCCAGCGGTAACCCTTTGGGACCACGTCTTGGTACTCGTTGATGAGTTTCTGAAATGAAGGATGGCACTCATTAATAAGATCATTGTTTTTTGGTTCTATTTTACCAAATATGGCAAAGATTGGTACCTCGGGTTCTGCTTTTAGCAAGGGGAAAAAGTCGTTTGAAGACATTAATGCCAGGTCCTGTCTTTTCCAGGGGGTTAGCCATAGTTTCTTGCCTTGATGAGGCACCGCACTTTTTAAGGTATCCTACTCGAAATGGGTCTTCATTTGGCGGATCCACCCCAAGCCCAGGTCGAGAGCAAATTTCCTAATGGGGCTACATTCAAATTTAAGTTGTCGGCGTATTTCCCAATCTTGACAGACACAAGGGTGGCTGCTTGCGTTATGGATTTTGTGCTATCATTCACAAGAGTAACGGTTTGAATCAATATTTTGTTAATTTGAGCTTTAACTTAGTCTCAAATTTTGTTATGCAATTTTGTAACGCAATTTCAGTTAATTTGAGCTTTAACTTAGTCGCCACATCACGATCAATATAATTTTTTATTGCCCCAGAATCGATTAGCATTTTGCAATCGAATCCTTTAATCGTGACTACAACAATGATCCTTTAACCATGATCCTGTAATCGAATCCTTTAACCTTTTACTTGTGACCTTGTATCATTTTCGTTGGGGGCTGCACCAGCCTTGTTTTGACAGAATTTGGCCAGATGACCCCGCTTTCCACAAGCATAGCAATTAATATCGCGTTTTGGGTTCTTGTCTCGGGGATTTCTATTAAATTTCCCCACATTTGCTTTTATTACGTCAATTTGCATGGGTTCGTAAGAGGGAACTTCAGGTAAGTCGTGAGCTTGACATCATTTTTCCATGAAGTCAATTGCCTCTTCAACGGTGAGCGCAGCTCTCATGCGAAGCTCGCTTGTCTGATATGGCTTGTAACAAAAAATATAATTTTTCGGATTGCGTGGAAGCGACTATCCCATTACAAAGAGAGCGAAGTTGGGTTATAAATTCAGTAACTTTGTTACCTTTTAGTTTGAGCCTTTGTAACTCAAGACAACATGTCATTTGCGTATGTCCCCCAGCTAACGCTCGTGTTAACATGTGCGCAAATTACTGCCATGTTACGGGCAGGTGCGTTAACAACATAGCAGAGAACAACTGGAGGCTGCCCTTTTAAGATATGCCAGTATGAACTGTAGACAGTGCTCCGGCAGAATACCCTTGCATGTGGCTATAATGCCAAACTGCCTGATGAATTCTTCTTGGTCTTCCCTTGGGGTGCCCAAGAAATAGGGAAACTGCAGCTGCTTCCATGCGTATTGCAAAGGGTAGACTGAAAGAGGCTCATGGCCTGTAAGATGCCTCAAAATGTTACAAGTGAGATGGGTGACCTTTCTCCCCTTGTTCCGATGTGAGTTGTTAAGATTCTAAATTTATTTGATTAGCGTGCATGCTACTGGACTTAGGTAAAATCGAAATGCAAACCATAGCCTATGGATTCTGTATTTGGACGCCAGAAAGTGACACATAGAAAGCAGATGGTCGTGCTGTCCTTTTATCGTGACACAGATTTTGGTAGAAGAGTGGTAACCCTAGTGTAAATTGTTGTTTTTTGACTGACAATGAATAAACTCTTAATGTAACGCCATATGGCCAGGATTTATATCTTTACTGACTGATAAGTGAGTGTCTTGACCTTTTGGAAAAAAATCGAATATATTAATTGTGTTAACTAATGCACCATTTAATTCTTACGCCTGCCAAAATTATATGCTGTGGTCTACGTGTAAACGTCGCCGAGCCTTGCAGAGGGATTGTGTCCGAAATTTGAAATGACAGCAAGCGGTGCCGACAGTGTACTATAGAATGCCAGAAGTTGCTCAAAGAGCTGACTTAATGGGGTTTACCAGGCGGTAATGAGAAAAAATAATAGTATAAAAACACTCCTTAACATTCAGTACTAAGCTGCGACTGCGAGCATGATTGGGGCTTGCTGGATAAAAACAAAAACGCAATGTCCGTGGGACACACCACTTAACATCTGTTGCGCACTGCCTAATCACACCAAGCTATGCCACTAATATTAAAAGGAGTTGAGTTGGGTTTTATTTTTGAAAGTGGACTAGACAAAGAGATAAACCTAGGTCTATATCGATGCGTGTCAGCAATTGACCCTCGGCCTAATTGCTTGGTAAAAATATATAGGGTGCGATGGGCGGGGAAAATAAATTTCTTGCGTGTACTGCAACCGCAGTCTGCTATCACGCCTGCCAAAAGTATATGCTCTGTGTCACGTCTAGAGAGTGTATGCACAGTGGAAATTTATTAATAACAACCAGACTACAGAGCATAATGTTTGGTTAGGTGTAATGAACATTTACTGAATAAATTATGGTAATAGCTTCTTTACAGTTGTGAACCGGGAAATGAGAGTGGGCAAACTCTCCTACTAAATTGTAGGAAACAGCAGGACTAAGCCTGTCCCCACAGTCCACGTGTAGACTATTGTTGCAGACCAGTCAATAGCAGAACCGTTACAAAAGAAATAAATAAATAAATCTAGAATTAGTAAATCCAGAGCACTTCAGGCGAATACTCTAACCAAAGAACTCTCTTACAAAATTGGTACATCTGGAACCCTCAATTTTAATTGAAGGAACCTGGGTGCTTGGCACGGCCTTACCCCACTCCGAGGGAATACGTTTAATGCTTAAAAGCTAATGAAATAGAGTAACCTATGGAAGAGTAACAAAAAATAAAAGCACATTAATGTACTGCACTTAAGACTGCAGTCGGTTTAAAGAAAACCCTTAACTCTAAGATTCCGTTAAAATTAATGGTGACAATGACCCTTAAGAGTCTTTACGCGCACCTGAAAGGTTCAGCACAAAAAAAAACCAAAAATTTCCGATGCTCGAGCGGAAGCAGGAACGTTGGGAGACGTGTAGCAAGAGGCCTAACGTTAATGGCGGTGTTTTATATTAATCGGAATGGCAACTTTTTGTACTAAGGAATGAGGTCGCCTAATTCTTTCCTTATCCATCCTTCATACGTCCAGGGGGTAATTATTATGTAGGGTCCACTCTGGTGCAACACTGTGCGCCACTAAGCCGGAACTACAGTAAGCAAGTCTATGAGCACGATGCCGGCAGTGATCACCTAGGTGAGTGGCAGATTCACAATCCTTGGGGGGACGGTATCACAGCAACGGGCATTCACTGGCGTGGTGACAAGAGCTGCTTTTCCGCGATGACCTCTCACTTCTCCTCATACCTAGGCATGCTGGATATCGTCCATAATTCCATGTGTAAGCTTTCTGTAGAAGTCTTGTACACGTTAGTTGGCAACAAATGCGACATTGCGCATGGGCGGAGAATGGATGCTTTAGTTTGAGAGGCGGCAAACGGCCCTCCTGATTTGGGAGAAAGTTTTCCTCGTGCGGTTGCTTCGTCTTGCCAGAAAAGTCTCTCACTTTAGACGATTCTCAATGCGACCATCTGGTACCATTCCTAGCCTTGTCTCCCCAATTCCAAACTTTGCGCTCGAAACCTTTGCCCCTCGCCTTTTTCTGTGCCGCTTCCTCTTTGTCTTTTTATGATGTTTCCGCCTATCGTCGGCAAGTGTGTTGACGTTTTGGTGGACAATCTAGTCCCTGGATGGTGACACTAATTCTCCACGTTTGCTCTCTGATGCCGACGGGCAATTGAGAGCAATGATGCTACATATAGTCACCGATTTCGGTGACAATTTTCAGCTTGTTTATGATCGCTACTTTCTTAAGTATACCTGTTCTGTGACTGTCTATAAGCTCTGGATTTCTGCTAATATCCTAAAACTTATTTAAAAAAATGGCTTATACCGGAAATACCATTGAAATCCTAAAGCCTTCAATAAATTTAAGCTTTTTTCTAATTCCATAACAAAAAAATTACAAATTCCAAACGAATTTATTATAACTTTTTTTTTTCGCCTTCGATTTTGTAAAGAGAAACGGCGTTTTATGAAAAATCTGTCTGGTGGCTCTAATTTATCTTCTTCTCCTTTTCTCAACCTGGCTCTGGTTCTTCTTCTTCTTTAACCAATTTTCTTCATACTCTATTACCATGTTATACCGATCCCCCTCCTCTTTCTGATAGCATTTATCTCTTTCATGTTTCCTCTCCTGCATTCAGTTTTTATGTTACTCCAACAGTCGAAGATGAGGTCTCTAACGTTATAGCGCAATTAAAAGCTTCCCATTTTCCTGACCCCCTTGGTTTCTGCTCAGATGTTATTATTGCATTAAATCAAACGCTTGCCTTTCCTCTTGCCTTAATTTTTAATCATTCTTTTAGTACAGGCACAAATCCCACGGTCCAAAAATTAGCGCCTATAGTGCCAATTTTTAAGAAAGGTGATTCTAGTGCATATACTAACTACCGTCCCATTACTGCACTCCCAATATTTTCAAAAATTTTTGAATAATTATTTTTTATACAATTTTCACAATTTATTTATGATCACAATTATCTTTCTCTATGTCAACATGGTTTCATGCCCAAAAGGAATGTGGAGACTGCAATTTATGAATTACTTGAATTTCTCTCATCTGAAATGTCTTGCATCTGTTTTCATTGATTTTATAAAGGCATTTGACTCTATATTCATTTATGTACATCTTTTTAAGTCACGTACTTTCTACGGTATTCGAGGCTTACCTCTTTTACGGCTCACCAGTTTCCTCACTAAAAGAATGTATTATTTAGCACATTGTGCAAAATCTTCATTTAATATTGACAGGAATTGCGGGGTCCCCCAGGGCTCGATCCTCTCTCCGATCCTTTTTAATTTATATATTAACGATCTCTCTCTCTAATCTTTACTAATCTCAGAATAATTTTATATGCTGATGATGTTTCGTTAGTTCTGTCCAACAGTGATATTTCAGGTCTTTTAACTTCTATTAATTAATCTCTTAACAGTCTCAGCAATTGGAGCTCTGCGAATGCTCTTATTGTCAATATATACAGGGTAGGCCAAAAAAAGCGGGACGGTCGAATATTTCGCGAAATTTACATCGGATCGAAAAACTGAAAAACGTGTTCAATATTTTTCAAAAAATCTATCGAATAACACCAAACACGACTCCCCCCCACCCCCGGGGGTGAAGCTGGGGGCAACTTTGAAATCTTAAATGGAAACCCCCTTTATATTGCAGATTCAGATTCTACGTGTAAAACTGGATTCAGTACTATAAAAATTTTCACCCCCACCCAGCCCATGGGGGTATAATTAAGAGGAAATCAATTTTTTTCAATGAAAATATTTAAAACAATTATAATAATTAACATACTCAATACAGTATTGTAATGCAATATTGTAACATTGTTTAATTCTTGATGGATGGTTTTGTTATCATGGAAAATAAGATTTGTGAAAAAAAATCTAACAATGATAGTACGTATTTTCATTTTACAAAATGCAAATATCATCGTTTAAATTAACATAATAAAATCCTTCAAATTACTTTTTCTTATTCTTTCTGCTTGTAAACAAATTCTTTTCTTTATTAATAAATACGTAAACAAAAAGTGTACTATTTTTATTGTGATTTTTTGTGCTTCATCCATTGGTAGGTACTTTTTAAATCGGTGGAAGGATGGATCATAATACTGTTCCTATTAACTAAACAGGTGGTGGCCTTACAGTATAACAGAGGGACATCAGGAGTTCCAACTAGTTTCGCCATTTATTCCCGGCTTTGTCAAGGATATACAGCAAGAGGCATGCAAGCCTTTATATATACAGAACAGTGGTACAAGCAATGAGCGTAAATACATACAAGAACCAATAGGATAAAAAGCAAGGGGGCCAATGAGAAAAAGGACGTAATGGCCAGTAGAATAAAATAGAATAAATACAAAACTTTTTAAGATACACAAAAGAGAAGTTATACAGAGATGGTGTGTTTAACGCGGACCGAAAAGAGAACATATCCGGTTGTCCGAAGACAAGAGAATTAACAAAAAAAAAAACATAATAAAATAAAGGGGTAAGAAACTTACAAATTGCAGAAGAAACATAAAATAAAGAAAACGAGAGAAAATCATAGTAGATCAGATAAAGAACTAAGTATAGAAAACACGTTAAAGTCCGTCTGGCAATTGAGAAGCAAGTGTGGGGTGGACTTCTTGGCCTTAA
>JAHWFO010089184.1:258998-291300 GCA_023313115.1 Rhysida immarginata
GCTCATCCGTGTGGATGGAAGAAAGGGACTCAGTAAGGGTTAGGGAACTTTTTAAATGATACATTAGTTCAACTGTTTAAGTTGATTCAAGCAGATGAACCTTCATCTATAAAGAAAAATTTGACTTGAAAAAGTGTTTTTTTTTTCAGAATGGCTCATCTTAATGAACAAGAAAGAATATCATTACTGATGATGGTAGGCTGGGTTGATAGGAAAAGGTCATACTCGGAAGCAAGAGATATTTTCAATGATACTTTTCGCATTGGAATAGATCCTATCTCCAAATCGACTGTGGGAGAACGATTAGAAGATTTGAAGCTACAGGCTCTGTGAAATCGAGCTAAATTAGGAAGACCAAGTCAGCAACAAACAAAGAAGAAGCGTTGAATGTTTTATTATCATTTACGGAAAATCCTCAAAGTAGTCTTCGTAGAATGCCCAAGCTCAAGAAATTGGTACATCTTCAGTCCGCAGGATTTTGAAAAGTAATAAATTGCATCCTTACAAAATGACACTTGTTCATGAGATAAATGAAGATGATCCTGACTGACGTTTAGAATTTTGTGAGGACATGCTGCTTAGAATAGACCAAGATCCAGACTTTCTTTACAAAATTGTATTCTCAGTTGAAGCAACATTTCAATGGAATGGTACTTGTAATTGGCATAATTGCAGGTATTGGGCAGAAGAGAATCCTGTAAGGTTTTGAGAATTAATTAGCTAGAATTGGAATATTCAGATTATTTATGCAAATGAGTTATTTTATTATTCGCGTTCAGGATTGTCTGTTTAGATTCAGAAGTTAAGGGTTTATGTAAAGTTTAGAAGAGTTTTTATGTAGAGAAATATTAAATAAAGTTATTAATTGTATTAAATATTTTTTATGCGTGGGTGTTAGGAGTTGTTAATAGAGAGCCAAGTTTTAAGGTTGGTCAGAAGGAAAAAGTAAGAGTCAGTTTACACAGCTTTGTTTTGATCGTTAGAATCATATTCAAGGATCGAAAGAGTATATCCAGAGTTAATACAAGAAACGAATAAGTAAGTAAACAAGAAACGAATCGGAGAACCGGATGAACAGATAGAAAGCAAGAAAGATGAATGTAAGGATTGAACTTTGGATTTTGAAGAGAGAAAAGAGACAGGGAATGATCACGTGGATGCCGAAGTTTGATTGGCTGTCGGAATTGTTTTGTCAGTTATGCTAAGTGAAAATTTTTAGTCAGTAGCAATGTAACGATTCCCGTAGCCGAGTGTGTGGCGAACTACTCATAAATTTTTATACTGATTCGGCCTCCATCTGGTAATCCTTGGATTCCAGATGGGAAGTTTAAAATTTTAGTATTAATCCAGTTTGAGTTGTAGTTTATGAAAATGTAATCATCAGGTTGAAATTTAGTTAGCTCACGTTATCGAGGTGGTTTGATGAATTTCTATCGAGCTGAGAACCAGCGTCATCAATTACAGTAATTTCATGGTTTGCGAGGGATGTTGCAAGAATGTGTACCAAGCCCGTGGAGTACCCCGATCCAGTACAGGAAGCCCGAGACGATCTTCCTGTGAGCCACTCCGTTGGAAGAGAAGGACCCCCCTCCCGCCAAGCTGTGGTAGCAGAGAGGACGAGAGAGATCCAAGAGCGGACAGGTTGAGAAGACACGGGAAAGCCCCTTTCCAATGTAATGTCTCAATGGCCAATTCTTTAATTCCTTACATAATTTTATTCTTACATATTTTTTCTTATTATTGTATTTGGGAACGGATTATTTAATTCTATCAAACAGTGGGAAGGACAATTAAAACGTTCTCTAGAACCGTCACATTATACGTAGAGAACCCTGATTACCTTAATCTGAATTCTGTATTTTATTCCGTTATTTGTTTATTTGTATTTATTAACGTCTTACGATTCAGACCTTTATTCAGCAACAATATAACAGATTGCTCAGTCAGAAGTTTACATTTATTGTTATTTGGAGCTATTAAAACAATATTTCTATTTTACATTCCGAGAGAAACAGAACAATTTACAGATTAGAGTTCCTGTTGAACATTGTTATCACTGTGTAATCTTAAATTCAGTATAACCCGAGTTTCCTTGAGATATAAATTGTATAATTGAACAATTGAGAATTACATTCATACCTAATTTACATATGGCTATTACTAATTTATCATTATTGTTATACCCAGAACTTCTGATCATTGTCTTATAAGTTTAGTCTAAAGGAATCCTTAATTGATAATCATTCTGTTGTATGCCACACAATTCAATTACTAAGTCATTATTTGGAATTGTGATTACTCATCGAAACGTATAATTAGTCATATTGCCACAAGTCATTTCTTAATTACAAATTGTATCATTTTATTTGAATCTTAATTGGAGCTTGACCAAGTTGAAATTCATATCGTAAATTATCATTATCATTTGCATTACCTTCCATACAATATTGTTTTATATACATTTGTTGAATATTGAATAAACATTATATGTTAAATTGTTAAGTCAGTCTAAGTGCCTATTCTTTCCTCTAGGCCGGGCCAGTTTAAGCGGAGGTATCTATTATGTAAGTGGGTTAAACCCTAAATTGTCATAAACTTTGTGAATAGTATAATTCACTGGCGCAGTCTTCTACCTAACATAATTATAATAAGTTACTCGACCATAAATCTATGAATATTATCCCCAGGAACCCTATAATCCTCATTGGATGTGAGAGAGCAACACCCAATATCCAGAGAAATTAAACATTTGGGCTAGAATAATAAATAATCATTTGATTGGGCCATTCTTTATCGATGGTAATCTTACTGCTCAAATTTATGAAAACATGCTTCAAAATGAAATAATTCCAGCAAAAAGGGAGATTGCTGGCGATAACTTGGAGCACGTTTGGTTTCAGCAAGATGGTGCTGCAACTCATTACGGACGGAACGTTTGTAAATATTTAGATGAACATTTTCCTGATCGTTGGATTGGACGAAGAGGCCCGATCGATTGGCCTGCCTGGTCACCAGATTTAACTCCGCTTGATTTTTTTCTTGTGGGGTTATATAAAAAAATCGGGTTTACGAAACGAAACCTCAAAATTTAGATGATTTGCGTCAGAGAATAATTGATGTAGCTGCCCATATACCTGCAGAATACTTAAACAATTCCATCGAAGATTAGCTTACTGCCAGGAAGTAAACGGTGCACAATTTGAGCATTTACTACCATAAAGTTACTGGGGCCAATCGTGAGAGGCAAGGGGACTCACCTGAAACAAGCACCCCGATAAGTGAGAGGCCAGGGGACTCACTAAAAACAAGCACCCCGAAGGGAACAAAAAACTACTACGTCCACATCGTTGTTCCTGGGTTATGCTAAACGTCGTTTTTTACTAAAGTCAGATACAAAATCAACGAAAGACGTTAACCTCTTATTAGCTGTAGAAATACTTTCACTTGCGAAAAAGAATTGTTTTTGCAATTAGAGCGCCATCAAGCGGTCGACTGTCATACTGTATCATTAGATAGCCTTTTAAAAACTACTAATTTTGTGTTCCGAAGCGTATGTCCCGAGAAATTTCACCCTTTGCAGACTTCTGATCTGTATTTGTTTTTCTGCGATTATAGCGAATCAAAAAAAATTTTCAGCTAAAACTTGTTCACTTTTTCACTTAGAATCCGAATCTGCAATAAAAAATGGGGGTTTCCATTTAAGATTTCAAAGTTGCCCCCGCTCCACCCCCGGGGGTGAGGGTGGGGAGTCGTGTTTGGTGTCATTCGATAGATTTTTGAAAAATATTGAACACGTGTTTTTCAGTTTTTCGATCCGATGTAAATTTCGTGAAATATTTGACCATCCCGCTTCTTTTGGCACACCCTGTATATAAAATTACATATATATGTAAATATGCAGCCTGTTTGTACGCTATCCAGTAGTAAACAATAGAATAGAATGGTAGCAGTGGTAAGGCTTTTTCAATGCTAAAGATGCTTTCTTCACCCTACTTAAAAGCACCCTCCTCCTTTACTGTGTTGAAACTTGGAAACTGTCGATTGAACAGGCTGTTATCTATATAGTAGGCTGTGTCACAGTGTTTAGACTAAACTTTAGTGACAGCTATTCTGCGTTAACTCTGTAATAATAAAGTTCAAACGTAAGGCAAATTACTCTGTCATTACTAGAGCTGACATAGTAAATGCAATACATGATTGCAACCGTAGATTGTTCCGAAGTTTTACCAATGTTTGTTTATGAAGATGTGGGGACAATATGTTTGAATTATATATCAAATGGATATCTATTAATCTTTCATTTGCATGACAGAGAGTACAAGAAAATACAATTTTTATGCTTTTGTGAAAGCAGGAATTACCACTCTTGTGGATGATTCAATCATGACAATCGAAGACTGGAAACAAGAAGAAACAGTAATTAGGCCTAACAAAGAAGCCAACACAGACGATTCAGATTTTGAAGGAATTTAAATAATTCAGATAAAGAATTCAGATAATATGTAAGATTAACTGTAACGAATAAATTCTGTTATATGATATTTTATTTTGAATATTTATTTCTTCATTTTATGGGAATATATAAAGTCTAAAGCCTTTAAAACTCAGAGGACCAGAATCCAGTGCATGTTTGAACAAATATGGCGGAGCACTCCCTGATGCTAAATCGCTCTCTTAGGAACATTTTTCTAAAAACAAAAAAACGAAAGGTGTGTATTATCAGCGAGGGCGTATTATATCCCAAAATTACAGTATATTAGTTCTAATCGTTTTTGCATGTTCATTTTTACTTTATATTCAAATTCAGATATTGCAAAATTTAATCAAGAAAAGAGTCCGGTTTAAGGCTGGGGATGATATCCAGCTTATTTGGTAGCACAGTAGATCCAAATACTTCCTAAAAAATCTCCGATACATTTTGACTATATTCTGCATAAAGGGAATATTTTGGAAACCGAGATAGTGAATATGCAATAATTGAAAATTAGTTTCCAAGAATTATTAACAATGAGAATAAACGATGATGCAATGACAGGACATACATAAGCAGGGTCTATCGAAGAAACAAAGGAGTCACATGTGTCTTTCATGAGTTCCCTACCAAACGTCCAGATTACAGGCGAAAATTTGTATGTTTGGAAAGGATAGAGAAAGAACGGTTATGGGTAAGAGAACAAAAAGTTATTCATTAACAAATAAAAAGCAAATAAATAATAATTAATTAAAAATAAAGAATTTTAAATTAATAAAATCAAAATAAAAAGCTGACATTTCGGATAGAGACTATCTTTTGTCGAAGTAAAAAGGATAATTCTCTAAAAGCAAAGAATATTAGAGACTTATCCTGAAGTTATATAAGGAGTACTTAAGGACTACTTTATACAGGGTGTGTTTGAATTGAGTACAGATTTTTTGGGAGCTGATAGAAGAGGTCCTTAGAAGTATTTTTTTTCATATGAACATGGGGTCCCCACAGCTCCATTTACTTACAATACTGCATTGAACAATCAAATGACAGCGGGACGCAGTGTGCATTGGTAGGCCTAGATTATTTTATTTTTAACAATTAACACAAGCAATCTACTGTAATAACTTTTAAAGTAATTGTTTGCAAAGAAATTTCAAGGTGCATGTGCTTGTTTGTTGAAAAGTCTTTGTTGCTTGGCCACCGAGATCGCCAGATCTCACACCGGTGGATTTTTTTTATGTGGAAGCATAAAATCAATTGTGTACTCCGAACCAGTAGATACCGAAGAAGAATTGGCGGCTCGTGTTGTCGCGGCAGCAAGTGACATCAGCGACCGTGCTAATCAACTGTTTCCACGCATACATCAATCCATCATAAGGCATTGCGAATTGTGCTATGAAGCAAATGGCGGTCATTTCGAACAATTACTGTAAAAGTCATACAGTACATTGCTTGTGTTAATTGTTAAAAATAAAATAATCTAGACCTACCAATGCGCACTGCGTCCTGGTGTCATTTGATTGTTCAATGCAGTATTGTAAGTAAACGGAGCTGCGGGGACCCCATGTTCATATGACAAAAAATACTTCTAAGGACCTCTTCTATCATCTCCCAAAAAATCTGTACTCAATTCAAAAACACCCTGTATATAGTTAGCATTGGGAATAGTAAGATGGCCAATCTTTGCAGGGCGTCAGCTTTTATATCCTGCAACAAAAAAAGAAGGAGAGCAATTCGAGTCTTTTCTTATTTGTAAATTTAATTCCCTCACCCCAATGGCATTAACCTTAACAAAAACACGATTCCTTCATTACCTTTCCCATATTCCTCTACAACTTCAACTCTTCCCTAATTTGTCGTTGGCTTTCTGGGTCCTTTTCTTTCTCTTTCTCTTTTTTCAACTATTTACTGTTTTTAATGTTCTTACACAGTTTTCTTCTTCTATGTTCATTTTATGTCCGTCCCTGTTTTGTAGAAACCTCCCCCACGAAAGGTAAACGAAAAAACGCTGTACGAAAAACGTTTAAATACTTTTTTTTGTTTCCTGTTATTTTGTAGGAAAGATCATACGAACCAGAAAAAATGCAAGAAAGCTGGATGTGGCGAAATCACATTGGCCCAGGGAGTACATCTCTTCCAGGAATATCACAAGTTGTCTTACGATGAGCTGTTCTAGTGAAATCAATGATTCTGCAGGAACCGAAAAGAGGGAAGAAGGGAAAATCTGCCTTTCCACATTCCTATATAAACTTTTAGATAAGGAGGTTTGCAGGAAAAACATTCTTGATAAACACAGTATAATGCCTCGCCGTCTTCAAAGTTGCAGCGTGGAATAAGAGAGGGTATCCTATCTCAAAAGGAGGTTAGAGGAAAACACTTGAATCGGCCACATGCCATTTGGGAGGAGGTAAAGCAGTCCATCCGACATCACATAGGCAGCTTCCCATGCCAAGAAAGCCACTACAGTCGAAAAGCATCCTCTTAGCTATGTCTCAGCCCTCTGCTCAACGTGAGAAGAATGCGTATAGCCTTTATACAGAAAAATACCCTACGTTGGCAGTCAATACTTGCCATCTGAATATCATTAGTTTATGAAAACTTACCTTCGGAATAATGCCACTAACAATATGCTTTAATCTGGCATCGGTTATGTTATGTATGTTAAAAAGAAAGCAATAAACGAGCTGTTTGTTGGCCAAGATAGGCTACTGTTAGTATCGTTATTATGCGGTCATAGTGGAAAAACGCTGCATGTAACGGTATTATCCACAACTTACATCGTTTTTCTGTTAGACTATCATTTAACCTTTAAAAAACAGGCTAACATGGGCACAAACCGACGTACTTTATATCATACAGCTTCATAATATGTCCTAGTATATGTATTGTTGGCCGTTTATGGTTGGATTTAACCGTTAATAATAATAATGCTACTTTATAGTTTTCTCGAAACTAGCCAAATATAACATGCATCGTTTTTCGAGTAAGCACTTCAATTAATAAATGCCGGGTTTCAAAATTAAGATTGTTAAATAAACACTTGTCTCTAATAAACGCTGGTCTCTAATATACGCCAGGGATTCTCTTCCACACAGCACTTCACGTGAACCGCTTTCGGGGTTCACATGTACACGGGCTTGAGGGAATTCCCAGCACACTGCTTTGAGTTTCGATATCATATGCATTCTGCTATTCATCCTTTCTCATCTTCTCAAGGTATCGTGTTCGTAAAGACTGTTTACTGTGCACTACCATATTCTGTTTAAAAAAACATGCCTCCAAAGTGATCATATGATGTGGCATTTATGATGTCGTGGAAGCTATTAGCTAGGTGCATGCTGCTAGAAGCGCTAGTAAATGCGCACCTGGTGGAGGCTAAATCAACTAGATTTGGGAGAGTAACGCAATGCTTACATTGAGTTAGCTGGTATTTAAGAGTTTTAAATTGACACACAGCGTGGAAAATGTGCTTAAATTTGTTTTTTTGTAAAATAATTTACAGTTCATCTTTTCGAGCTAGTACCATAAAACAGGAAGTAATTAGTTGATTCAAAGCATATGGATTCTGTGAACGAAGAATTTTATAGCAGTAATACTGTTCTTACCAGACAATACCTGCCTCAAACAAGCATAAATAAACCTACTTATAAAATCATATTATGACAAAATTTCATTGTGACTTAAACAGCGAAATTTGGGAAATATTAAACATTCACTACTTTTGTTGATCGTGAATTACCTTTGAAAGCGTTGAACATTTTTTGAGAGTCACATTGGATTTCAAACATGTTGGAATGATCATTGCATACATACGAGTTTGAGGTGGGTATCCATTCCTCACTTGTAATTCTGTTGAGCATATTGTTTCATGGTAATTAAATTATGATACTGAATTGATATTTTATTTGATTGAAAAAAATTTTATGTTTTCCGTTTCACAAACTGGATCCATTTCTGCCTCTGTTCAGTTTCCCATGGCCTGGAAGCGAACGTGTAGAAGTGAATTGGTTTATCATGCTTTTTTGGCAGTTTTATATGTATATCCACATCCTACTATACTGCAGTTTTATTTGAATGTTTAAAGTTAATTGTTATACCTACTATTTAGCACAAAAGTAATAATTAGTTAATTTTTACTTTGTGCACGCATGTAAACAAAAGAGCTCTCCCGAAGCTAATGCAAGAAACGATCACCAGAGTCCGCACACTTTGCGCTTGCACCTGGCTTATAAGATTGACACAGATTGCTAAATAAACGCCCGGTTAGTGATTAAGTTAAAAAATAGAATCCGGGGGCTACTATTGGAAGATATATGGTATGTTTGTGCATGATACGTGCTTTTAAGATCTCAGAATTTATATGTTATTCAGTTTTCCTGAATGGTTGAGCTACTGCTGTCACCGCCGTCGTGGCCGCCCAGGTTCAGCAAGCCGAACTTCGTCCGCTTGCTCTGCGTACGACGTGCGACACTCATCTGTTGGTGTGCGGTGCGGTGCTTCAGGCGGATGTCGCGCCGCACCAAGATTTGCTAGCCGCATGGAATTGGTGAAACAGCATTGATGCTTAAAAATACCTGTTTAATCAAATAATAGAAGATTGTAAACTTGAAATAATATCCGGATAAACCTAATTAAATGAATTTCAAAGCAGTATTCGTTTTTTATTATTTAATCAAATAGCAATTTTTCTCATTCCTCGGTGGTTTATATTTGTTTAAGGTTTCGTTATGTGTCTCTAAATTAAAATTAAAAATATAATAATATGAGCTAGGATGATTAATACTAATAATTTGATTTTGAAAGTGCAAGATGCATTCACACTGTGGTATAGTTAAACGGAAGTGCATTCAGATATGCTAAATGATATTCCAAAATGTTTCTCTATGAAACATGTAAATCCTGTTGGATGCAACCTCCATAACACTGCAGTAACAAATAGCATTATCAAGTTCTATGTTCTCATGCGCTTGCACTTTCTGGTAAAAACACGAAACAAAGAAAAAAGTGCAAAATGGAGTAAAGTAAACTTTTAAAGCTCAGATATACACAATAAAATATTGCATGCTTGATTTTAATTCGTTACCGTATGTAGCATTATTGTAGAAATTGAAGCATTCAACTACCTGTGCAAAGTACAATACAAGAGAACGTTATCTCAATCAGCTCAAGTAAAATTAGACCGACAACCGCAATAGTTATAATAAATTTCCTACTGAAGTTGTAAAAAATTTCACAAAAAGAAGAAAACCTATATTATTTAAAATCTGGCAAACCTTCTGAAGGATAGTTCGAGTCATTTAATTAACACACCGAGAAAGCTTTCTAGTTACATGAAGGAGAGTGAAACAGGAGGAAACGTCGCTAAGATAAGTGAACCATTATGCAATATTTTAATTGATAATTTTGAGAATGAGCTTAGCCCGTATTTTAAAAGTTCATTGAACTTAACTTAATTTGTGTGGAATTTTGCAGTTAGGCAAGCACGAGGAAGATTAATAGCTCTCAATGTATTATTTCCAAGGAAGAAGATAGTGTAGTTTATGTTTCTTTGATAAAATTTTACTCTCCGTTATATAAAGTTTTTGTATTCCGAAATTGCCATGTTTATAGTACCTGTCCTCCCTCTCTTCCGGCACAGTTGTATAATAATAGTTTGACTTACATTATTTTCTATCTGCTTATCAGACCACAGAATTAGGAGGATTTATACCCGTGTAATTATTTGCTCGGATGATTACGACAATTAGTCATTATTTCTATGCTTGCACGCTTGCTTAGCATTGCATTAGAATACGTTGGATGCTGCGACAGCATTGTATTATATTGTTTGTCGCATTTTTTATTATTCTCTGAAGTTTAAAGCCAATTGCTTATTACGGCTAAATTTTTCGCTAATTGAAATATGCTCATGTATGCTTGCATAATTATTGGCATCCTAAGATACATTTCAACTAAGATAAATTAGGATAATTTTATACTTATCGATGTTGCTAATAGACTTCTAAATTGAATTCAACTCGTCCATATCTTGATGACATTAATTGAGTATTAAGGATTTATTTGATTAAATTGTCTAATTGTGATCTGTTATTGCATATTGAATATATTAGTTCCTGTCAAGTATCAATTTGGAAGCAGTGGACCATATGCCTGGATCTTGGACCGTAGTAACTTCTAGCTCACACTGCAGTCTTACCTGTTCAAGAATTATTGCCTTTCCGGTGGATGTACCGTATGGTTTATCTCACCGAGTGGCCTTATCTAAAGAATGTACACGCTGAGTGGTGATGCAGCTTAAGCAAGTCGTTTTCATTCTATGCTATTCCGAAAATTTGTAATTTATTCAATTGTTTATCTGTTTATCGAGCCAAGCATAGCTCTCCAATTGTACTTTATTTGAATCTATTTCTAACATTAAATATTTGGATTATTTTTTTATTAAGCACCTTGGTCTTTTCTGTCTTTCCACGTCACACCCCTTTAATCATGTAAATGGATTTTATCCGATCAACCAATTTCTTACTTCTGTAAATCAAACCCAATTCTACCCAGGGTGAACGTCCTCCCTAAAATCCATAGACCAGGCTAAAAGGTGTCACCAATAGTATGAGGCGTGTCCAGAAAGGCGTGACAATGGCTAGTGTTCTTTCAAAAGATGTTAATTTGACAAAATCTCCACTACAAATGTTTTCGACGTATTTGCCCGCATTATCCAAACAATTGTTCAGTCTTGGTACTACCTTCTGTATCACATAATCATAGAATTCTGGCACCTGCTCCTGGAACCAGATTTTAACCTCGTGCTTGATCTCTTCATCGTCGTGGAAGCATTGTCCACCATGATCTTTTTTCAGGTTAAGAAACAAATGCAGAAGTTCATCAGAGAGCACAGATGGCCTATCGGTCCTGTGTTCGTCAAGAACATCGCCCCTGCCTCCAGAGAATTCACGACACCACTTCGTTACATGTTCTCGACTCAGTGTTTCTATAAACGGGAACAAGTGCTTTGTGAATATCCGCTGGGCTTTTACCGTGTGCTTGAAAAAACTCATGATGGAGAGCAATTCATGCTTGATGAAATTCTGAATCGGCACAGTCATTGTAAACGTGATACTCAAAATAGGCTCGAAAATACTTTGTTATTTTATGTTTATCTTTTAAGCATTGTTCATTTGGGCACGCACACACGTGACGATCGCTTTCTCTAAGCTAAAGCCCCATCCTGGAATGTTTGCACGATATTACTATTAATTGAAGTTATGTGATCGACTAGGCCAATTTCATGTTCATAATAATTAATGTTCAGAAGTATTTTTAATTTCCATTCATCAAGTGACGCTAGGACAGTGGAGCAGAATTGCAGAACAAGTAGGAGCTTAATTCTCGATGTCACTTTCCTGTCATGGAAAATTTTTTGCTTACAGACTCTATTCTTATGTAATTCAATTCACGCCTGGAAAGAACACTGGAATCTTGGTTAACCTGCTTGGTTAGCTACAAAACTCATTAAATATGAAAATGTATGAAAATGTGATGTTAAAAATAAAGACAATTGACATTATGGAACTTAAAAAAACTAAGCTTATCCAATAATTATTAATAATCTTGTTTTTTACTTGCATTTTTTCTTGTATCTAAGAGAGGTATGAACACCTTCAAACCATGGCTTCACACCAGACTTTGTTGCAATGCTCTACTTTCTGCTTGCATATGTGATGAAACTGGATAGTTCGTCACTGCTATGCGGAAGAGATGTTTGTTATGATAAGGGAATAAAAATAAACTCACACAGAAATACGAGGTCTTTTGTTCGTTTTTAATCAAGGACCTTCATCAGGTAAAAACATTTTTGAAACTAACCACATTGATTTTTTTCAGCAGTAAAGGTTTTAAGAATATAAATTTAAATATTTAAAACATGGTTATGGTCATAATATTGATAAAAATATTGTTACATTATTGATACTTTCAAAAATATTTTTACCTGAAGGTCTTTGAATAAAAAAGGCTGAAAGGCGTCGTATTTTTGTGTGATGTTATATTTATTCCTTTATCTTAAGCACTACATATCATTTATATTTTTCTTTACTAGATGTACAGTATATCTCATGTCATCCCATTTCATGGTCTACTCTCAGATTTTGGGATCATCTGATTCTCTACAGTACATGTTTCCACACTCTCATCGCTATTGTGGCATTACGTCCCCATATGAGCAGTAATATTGTGGAACGACATTTCACTTTCATGTAGGGCAATCATTGGTCCCCATTCGAACTTTGTTGGGGTTTTTTTGCCTTTTGACGTCGAGAAGGTGCAATGACTCCTAGAGAAACGTGTGCATTTTTCTGAACATGATACATTGTTTATGTACTTTTTCAAAAGCCCTTTGTTATATGCCTCACATGGCAGTGCTAGAGCTTGATCCATGTGTGTGCAAGTTGCACTTCTAATCATTTTCACCATATATCCTCCTTTGCAGTTCCTTAAAGCGTGTACCATTCTTTACCATAGTTTAGTATAATGAAAACAGCATGCATAAATAGACACTAATCTTTTAATAAACATTAATCTTATAAATAGACACTAATTTTGTAAATAGACAATCATCCAATAAATAGATGCTAATCTTTGAAATATTCTTTAACATTAACAAAGATCCAAGACTAAAATATAGTTAGTATTTCAAAGGATTTAACAGTATTAACAAAAACATTTGGATGTAGCAAAACACACACATATACATGCTAACATATATACACACTGTTACGAGTTTTTTGTGAATTAAAATCGTTTTTGTTTCTGTTTTAGTTTTTGCGCGTTAATCATAAGAGTTTTTCGGTTTATTTTTAGGTGTTTCCCCTACTTTAAGCCTTTTTCGTTCGTGTAATTATTTTAAAACAATGCTTTCTCTCCAACTATTGTTGCCATGATCTTCCAACACCTCCTAGAAAGAAAGCCTGTGCACTGTAAATTCATATATTGTTACATGATCATAAGACGTCATAATTTGGGGTTTATTATTGGTAGAAATCGATTAATAATGCCTTTTTATGATGATTTTTAAAAAATTTAATTCATTGTAATCCAATACGTCCATCCAGAGCCTTTTTGGCCTGAGGCCGACGAGTTGGGTCTCTGGATGGACCTGGATTAACAACTGCTGTATGATGGTCACAGCAGCCGGGAGGGGGGGGGTGAAGATCCTGAGTCACTGATGAGCTGCCCATCCAGTGACTAGCCGTGCCTGATGTAGCTGAACTTCACAGAAGTTGTGTTTCGGTGAAAGCCCACCAGGCCAAGGCCTCCCGTGGTGACAGCCCACAATGATGTAACAATGTATGAATTTTCAGTGCACAGGCTTTCTTTTTAGGAGGTATTGGTTCTTCGCTCGCATGGCGTGCAGCCTTTCCCTCGCATCCGCGTTGTTTTGTTGTGCATGTGTTAAGAATTTTTCTGCTTGCGTTTTGGCTGCCAAAGAATTAGTGTTCAATCAGCGGTTCAACCAGCAAACTTGGGTTAAGCAAGCTGTGCCAGTTGGAGCTGATGAAACTTTGCCTCTGCTCGAGTAAAAAATTGGTGCTACCGTCTTATTTGACTTTTGGCTATCATTCTGCTTCAGCTGGACAGTCTCCGGCGTTGAAGTGCTCCGCCCAGTCCCTTTCATTTGGCGGTAGTCATGCTTACCTGCATGATTGCATCAAGCTTCATTCAGCTTTCTCGTCTACGTTTCGCCGTGAGCCGGTGTTGTCATCTGAACTTCCATCGTGGTAGTCAGCAAGAGCTCTCCAGCGTTTCAAACTGCTTGAGACCGATCATGACCTCTTCACCGTCTTCGCCTTTACTTCGGCTTTTTTAATTTTCTTTGGAATGATGTGTGTGCCTATTTCTTCAGTGTGCTGGTCCGGGGTACCCTGATGAGGTTTGGATTAGGTTAAGCTCTACCTTATTTTCTTAATAATATTTTAATAAACCCTTTTATTTCTCTTCAGTCCCATTTATTATTAGAATTAGTCTTTCTTTTTATTCTCCCCATCCCTTGGATATTGCTTGCCTTTGACATTGCTGCTCCGGTTTCTTTTACCTTTTTAAAGTGCCTCAGATTCATAGTTAGAAACTGTGGTTCTTACTTCTAGCAACATCGTAGTTTTCCTCGGATTTCTTCCCCTTGTATTCGAACGTGCTCACCTAGTCTGTCTTCATCGTCACCTTCCTCTGACCCATTCGTCAGTGTGTGTGCTTATTGATTTCTGTGTTTCATTGAAGAATTCTTCTTATGTACTTTATAATTTTTTTTAATTGTCAATGGAATCTCGTTTCTTTTTGTTGTATTTCGACTATTTGCTGTAATTTGAATAAAAAAAATAGATTTATTTGGATTCTTGACGTATTTCTTGTTAAGGAATTTATCTAGTTTTTTATTACACTATTTTTGAGAACCTAAGGTTTGATCAGGAAGGGTTTTTTCTGTTTTAAGGGGTTTTCTGTTTGTTACTGTTTGTATCAGAAGTTATTTGCCATTTTTAAGTAATAAATATTTTCATGTAACAACTCACACACACACATATATTCACAAAATAAATTCATACACGTTATTATACAGCTAATAAAATTAAATTATTTTAATTTTTTATTTTCAGACACCATAACCTCTTGATGCTAACCTGTGCGTATGCCTTAACAACGGCTGTATTTGGGAATTGGATATCAGTGATGGGCTTCACATTAAAAACATTGAATATGTCACAGGTAAATGACTTTAGCATATAGATTAAACATTGTATGCTACAAATAGTTTGTTTCAACCTGTATCTGCTCATGATGTTCTGACGCAGAATCGATTAGGTCTTTCATGTATATAGCAACGATGCTTCTTCCCAGCCTAAAAGAATTTGGTATTCGTCAGTTCAAGGCGGAGCTCAAATCTCGAGTGAAAATCAACCATGGTGGATGCCGATGTCAAAGCTCCTTGAAAAGAGCGCAAATCACTTCATCACCAATTGCAGGAAATCATTTAAACGTGAAGAAGTATTTCGATAAAAGCAGCTGGTGAATTGCGGAAACCATTAAATCAAGTTATTTTATCAACTGCAGAATTTACAAGTGTAAGCAAAACTACTCTGAAGTGATTTCGCATGAGGTAAAGTAACGATATCCCAAAGATCACCTCCTCTGAAATGTCCAATAGCTATTATATTTTATATATGATATTAATATAAAAGTCAATAAAGATATCAGGTTTTAATAAATCACTATATATGAAAAATAAATTATTAAATAATAAAATTCTCAAAACGACAATAAGCAAAATAAAAAGCAAAAAAAGACCAAAAAAACTACCAACGCTAACCATAAATGCTTAAGCGATCAGTTATTCTAGTATTCCTAATGGTAGAAAAACATTCAGGGCTAAAGATCTGCAGACTGTAGTCACAATGAATTTACTAGTAAACTAGATAGCCGTACATAATTCTGGTAAAATAATCCATTTGGTTTTGTTTGGTTTGATTGGTATTAACATCCCTGTCAACTATGAGGGTAGCCCAGAAAGTAATGCACCACAATTTTTTTCTCCATCCCCAACAATAGTACGAATGCGAAACTTGAGATATGCATTTCTTTAAGTTTTTCGAGTGCATGCACAAAGTTTCTGCTTCTTTCAACAGATAGAATATGTGCAGCAATGGTACGAGAAGACATGATTTACAGAATAAGCGCAAAGATTGAAGGCAAAGTTAAGCAGAGCCCCATTTTGAAGAGTTGAAAACTCAACGACAGATATTCTGGACAGATTTCATGCTGATGTATGCGGACCATTAACTGTAAAATCGATAGGAGGAAGCTGTTATATACATATGATTGTAGAATTCATACGAAATAAGAGTGAAACGGCAGAGAAGCTGAAATCAGTTATCGAGAGAAGAGAGACGAAAACAGGTCGGATATTTAAAATGCATCCATACTGATAATGAATTGGAACCCTGTACAGAAAAGCTAGCAGAATATTACAGAAGCAAAGGCATAAAACATGAAAAAACAACGACATATTCGCCATAGAGTAACGGCATAGCTGAAAGAGCGACCAGAACTGTTTTAAATATAGCCAGAAGTCTACTAATTGATGCCAAAATTCCTAAGCGTTTTTGGGCAGAGGCAGTCCATACTGCTATCTAATATATAACATTACGCCTGTGCAACAAAGAGAGCAAACACCCTTACACAAGTGGAAGAATAAGACACCATTGATCAAGCATTTTCGTATTTTCGGTTGTAAGGTATACTACAAAGATGTCATACCTACATGAGGAAAACTGGAAGACAGAGCCAGGCAAGGCATATTCGTAGGATATTCTAGACAACTTAAAGCATATAGGATTTACGACTGTTAATCTCAAAAGATAGTTGAAAGCAGAGATGTCGTGTTTCTCGAAAACGAAATGGGTTACACAGAACACGAAATTTCAAAACAAGATTATACGCTGACGAATAATGAAAATGATCAAGAGACAGAGACATGAGACATCGGAGTAAAATTAACTGATCTAAATGAAATTGAGCCAGAGTCAAACGTAGATGAGCCAACTGATCTAAATGAAACGCTTTAGGATGCCAAAAGTGGAAGAAAAGTTAAGCAAAGAGGACGAAGTAAGAGAGAAACAACTGAAATGATAAGACAAAGAAGACAGGAAGAAAAGTTGAAAGCAGAAAAACAATTGTTAGAAAGAGGAGTTAGGAGATCAGAAAGACAAACAAAGTAATGACAGTAATCATTTGCAGACGCAACTCAAGAAAATATTCCAGCAAGTTATCGTGAAGCATTAAAATCCAAGCATTAAAAGGACGTGGATGAGTGGGAGAAAGCCATGAGACAAGAACTACATTTCATGGACGAACACCATATATGGACAGTGGTTGACAGACCAGTAAATGCTAAAGTTATCCGAAGCCAATGGGTATATGCAATCAAATGTGACAATGGAGGTAAACGTTACAAAGCTAGACTTGTGGCAGACGAATCTCTACAGAGACCTGGTTTAGACTATCAGGATTCATATAGTCCAGTCATAAATACCGAGTCTTACAGGACCCTGCTGGCGATAGCTGCAATGAAAAAATACGAGGTTAGAGTTATTGACGTGCAGACGGCTTATGTAAATGCTAAACTAGATGGAACTGCCCGAATCAATGGAACTGGAACCAAATAGAGTACTGGAAGGAAGTATATATGCAGGCAGAAGTTGGTACTGGAGATTAACTCAGATACTCAAGAAAATTGGAATGGAAGCAACAATAGCTGATCCGTGCATCTTTCGTGAGAAAGATTCCAAGAAATTCATTGTTATAGGCGTATTTGTAGACGATTGTATCATCATTGGAGAGACCATTGAAGAGGTCGACAATCTGTTGAAAGGCTGACAAAGGAAATCAAAATTAAGGCATTCACTAACAAGATAAAATTCCTGGGGATAGGTATCACAGAGACAGAACGACGATCTCTTCCAGATGAAGAAGATTATGCAACGGAAATATAAAAACGCTTTTCCAGGGCCGCGAAATGTATATATATACGAGGGTTGGGGCATAAATCATGGCAACTGTTTTTTTTGTGAGAATTCGACCGTGGGTGGAAAATGCGAAATATATAGATGAAAGGACAAGGAATGGAGGAAATGTACGGACATTTAGCATCATAGAAATATTTGGCTCTTCATGTTTATTATGGTAGTTGATATAACATTACAACTTTCATGTTACAGAACCATTACAGCACACATACCCGTTCTAAAGGGCCTCAAAGTAGTCCCCTGAACGCTCACAGTACGCTGCCAACGATGTGACAGGCGCCCATATCATCTGCTTCACCATTTCTCACCCCATGTGGAAATCTGGTTATCTCCTGTTGCACAATACGAGTATTTGCAATGTCCATTCGTGCCCAAAGCTGTCTACCACGTAATGGTTCCTTACTGTCCGTATAAGATAAAAATCACATGGAGAAAAGTCCGGATAGTATAGTGGGTGCTCCAATTACCAAAGCCAGCGGAGACCGGCTATATTGAGCGTTGTTCAACTCGTGTTACATCCATCCTGCACGGCGGTTGACTAAGAACTGATTTAACATTGTTCTCTATGCAACAGAAGGAAATCACAGGGCCATCTGGTGGTATGGAAATATATTATGAATGAACGGTTTCCTCGAGACATATGACATTTTTGATACCATCCCTTAGCTATGAACAAAAAAATAGTTACCATGACTTATGCCCCACCCCTCGTATATATTTAATTTTAAGAAATTAAGGAATTTGAAATGTTTCCCTTTGTAAAATATTACGTTTATACAAATTAATCTCCAGGCTAAGAGATTACAAAAAATAATATTCTCACAAGTATTTATAGCTAGAATAATAAAGTTAAGTGATATGGTGAAGGTTCCCCAAATTAATTACACCAAACTAACCATAAAATCCCAAATAAATCAATTCCTATGATTAAATAAAAACAAAATCCCCAAAGCTGAAAGAGAATAATTTATTTTGAATAATGTGAAGTCAGATAAATAATGATTGAAACACGAAGCATTTTGTTCCTTAATGGAAACAAAGCGCTTTATTTAAAAAACAAACAAGAACAGTTTGGTGGGCACAATCGGAAAAGCTGCAGTTTTAAACTGATAATTAGACCTGAGAAATTTTAAATGTGTGGCCAACACGATGCTGAACAGAAAATAGTGTCATAAATAATGACATCAAATAAATCATTTCCAAAAGAAAATAATGTAAATGCTCTCAAGAGCAATATTAGGCAGAAAACTATTGAAAATCAGATAGCTTATTTGTCTGTATATTCATTGATAATAATTAGACTTTTTCAAATGAAAATTAGTTTGAAAGAAATAAAATTGTTTTAGAAAATTAGGCAAAAGGGAAATTAAAAATAATTTAGAAAGAAATCAAGACTACTCCCCTCCACTACAAGAGGCCAAGTCAAAAAGTATAAGTTAATTACAAAAAGGGACAAGAATCAGTTAAAATAAAAAAACCCTAGTAAAATTAGAATTAAAGAAATTTTGAACTGCATAAGGCCAAAAGGAAGACTAGAAAGTACACAGAAAATTAAAAATAAAACTCTTTTGAAAGGTAGTAAAGTCCGGATGAAAAAACATAATCTTGATCCAATGGGGATCAAATGGCACACATTAGCGCAAGGGTAAGTGGCATCATAGGATAATCTGTCAGTGATGATGACTACTCTAGAAGAGACACTTTGGATGAGCATAAAACGTTCCACATCAATGTAACGATGTTGCTATTACATCACATTGTGGGTGTAGGCTTCATGCATAATAGCGAAAGTGATTTGGATCATAGTCAACAAAAATCATGTCCATCTCTTCAGAAGTAAAAAGTAATGGAAAATTCTTACATATCCTGGGATAGAAGAACAAGGAGATGAATGCAAGTTAACTTTGAAGAAATCTATTAACTATTATAGGACTGAAGTGGCCAAAAGATGATGTAAAGCCCTAATGGCTGGCAAAGCTGGAAGCAACTGGTAGAGGAGTACTGGAGTAGTAAGAAAAAAACTTTCAGCACAACGTTTTTATAAGTAGATTTTATACGTTTCTAGTCAAGAATCCCAAGGCACATGGCTAGCACGTGAAGACAATGGAAAGTCACTTCCTAGCAGCATACTCACGCAAATGAAAGAACAGCTAAATATCATGGTTAACAATAACAACCAAACATAGTATTGTAAAATGATTTAAAAAGAATCCCAAAATCTGCCTTTTATATAATATTTTAAAAACACATTTATACAAAAGAAAATAACTATAATTTCCTATAAAAAAATTGTTACTTCCCAGTAAAAGTAATAATCCTACATAATCCTACATATTCCAATTAGGAATTAGGGACAAGATTTTTAAATTGGAAACAATATTTGAATTTAAGGACTGTATTCCAAGTTAAAGACTGTATTTTGAATTGCAAACTGGATCTTTAAATAGAAAACGATATTTAGATTTATGAACTGGATCTTTAAACAGAGGACGATATTTAGATCCGTGAACTAGATCTTTGAATAGAGGACAATATTTAGATTTGTGAACTGGATCTTTGAATAGGGGATGATATTTAGATTCGTGAACCTGATCTTTGAATAGGGACGGCATTTAGATTAGTGAACTGGCCAGTTCTAAAAAGGAAATATGACTAAATACAAAAATTTTCCTATAATACATAAAGCTACCATGTGATAAAAAAATTACTCAAGAATTTTTTTGAACATCACACAGTTAGATATTAGAAATATAACTGATGACTCGGAAATTGTGTTGAATAGATATGTGTTGAAGCTGGATCTCGAATATCCTGAAAAACCTACATGATCTACATTCAAATTATCCACTGGCACCTGAAAACATAAACATATCATTCGACATGTTATCATTATTTAATAAAAAATTGAAGAATTTAATTTACCTAGCAGGACAAGAAAATTATCTCCAAACCTTCGTTCAAAAAAAAATATACATAGTGTAATGATCCTCGCCTTCCACCCCCACTGAGAGACTATAAAATTATTAAATAAAGAATAAAAAGAAAAGAGTATTATTTATTTGGAAAAAAAGATCTTGGAAACGTACTCAACAATGAGAACGAACCGCAACAATGTGGCTATTATTATCAAACTGGAAAAGTACTTAACGTAAGTTGTTGCCTGGCGACGAGAAAAATGAGGTGTCGAATTTTGGAATGCTGGCGCGACTGAAGAAAAAGAAAGATGACGACTTGACTAAGGAACGGAGACATATCACAGAGTACCAATTTGTTAGCATGAGAGACTTTAATTAGGATAAAAAACGAAAACAAAACGAGCAGTAGGGTAACCCTAACAGCGTACAGAAATACTTATCACATATAACTTTGACTGGAAGACATAGTATTTCAGCAAACATAAAAGCGTGAACTATGCGCCTATGAGCGAACGCCTGGAACAGCGATGCCCCAGCGAAAGAGGCATAGCAATTATCATCCACACTTGAACACACTCTTGCGAGGCATCTACTGACCGTGAAAGGACCATTGTATCACATTGTAAAGGACCGTGAAACGAACATACAACCCATGATAAGCCTTTAAAAAGCAAAAATCAATGTTATCAGGCTGAGAAAAACAAGCCAACAAGGACTCGACTTTGAGAAAGCATGCCTGAGAAACAACGTGGATATGACTGCCCCACAACAGAACACGATGCTCGCTTTCGCAAACGTCAGCATGACGTGAATTGTAGAATGACGCAAAACGAAAGTACACCAAAAAAATTAGCAACCAACACCCAAAACAAAGATTAACACCCAAAACAAGGATCAATGCCCAAAACAAGGGCTAACACCCTAAAACGAGGACCACCACCCAAAACAAGGACCAACGCCCAAAAACAAGGACCACACCCGAAATGGCAACACCCATAAATTAGAAAAATGGCAGGTAAAAAATCAAGATTAAAAAATAAAATGAAAAATAAAATTTAAAAATAATCATTACTGGCGTGACGTCACGGGAAAAACCCATCACGTGACCTGAAAATGGCCGGCTCTGACATCAGCAAGGTGTTGGAGGGGGTGTGGGGTCACGTGACAGTAATGCTGCACGTTAATTGGCTGGTTTAGGCCCCGCCTACCTCATTAATATTCACCCAATTCAGTACTTCTTCTACTCCTATTTTATATAAATAGCCCTAAGGCACACTAACATTCTGTCTTGTTAAAAAATGGATGCCATTGATGTTATTTATTCAGTCTTGTGCTGCCATTGATGTTATTTATCTGCAGTTAAGGTAATTTAGTTTTTTATTTTTATATTATTACAGTAGGTGTTCAATATGCCGTCCCTGAGCCTCGAAGCAGGTGTTTAGTCTGTGGACGAGATTATCGTGAAAATGTCTGGAGAATCACTGCTTCTCCACACGCTGTAACAATTTTAGCTACAAGGTCATCGGGATTGTTGACTTGATTGGCACATACCAACTGCTTGATGTGACCCTATAAAAAGAAGTCCAGATGTGTCAATGGAGTTATATATTTCGTTTCCTCTCTTTTAAAGGAAAGAACAAATGAGATTAATTAGAAGACGTGTTGGAATAGCACAGGGCAGAGGACAAATAGGAAGTAATAAGATGGCTGCGAGAAAAATGCAATACGATAGCACATATGAAATTAAAATTATAAAAAAGGTTAGGAATGATAGGCTAGCAAAAAGATTTCGTAAAATTCCCTGAATTTCCTTAGATTTTTCCTGATCATCAGCAGACAAAAAAAGGCTACTATGAAAGAATTTATTGATAGTGTTCAAAATTTTCGAATTTATGATTCCCTGACTGTTCTCGATTACAAAGAAAAAAACATAAAAAAATAAAAAAAATAAAAAAAATTCCTTGACAATTCCTGACGCTACTCACCCTGTAAAATATTACCACAAATAAGAGCACCGGAACAAAGGTCACTGAAATAAAAGAGTAAAAGAAGCCTATGTGAAAAAGTGTGCAGGGACGGACACAAAATGAACATAGAGGTAGAAAAATATAAAAAAAAACATTAAAAAGAGGAAATAAAAGATAAAGAAAAAAGAGAAAAATAAAAACTTTTGAACAATGGGAATAATATTCTTTCATGATAGCCTTTTTTGTCTGCTGATGATCAGGAAAAATCCAGGGAAGATCAGGTAATTTTACGAAATCTTTGTGCCAGGCACCCTATCATTCCTAACCTTTTTTATAATTTTAATTTCATATATGTTATCCTATTGCATTTTTCTCGCCACCCTCTTATTAATTCCTAATTGTCCTCTGCCCTGTCCTATCCCAACACGTCTTCTAATTAATTTCATTTGTTCTTGTTTTTCAGCCAATACCGTATTACTATCCCCTATGCAAACTGTATATAAACCCGTCCGTTAGTACTCCTTTCATTATCAACAGAGGACGAGATCAGGACGATCAGAACAGACTAGCTCTTCAAGGTATTATTTCATTACTCTCATTTCATGGTGCGCCCTTTTCAGGGCGATATTCACCTGCTGTTACGTCTTATGTGCTGGTCCCTGGCGTTAGAATTAATATTCCCATAAACCAGTACATCAAGACGCTCATTATCCTTCTGGGTCCCTGGCATTGGGATTAATTTCCTCACAAATCTGACTTGTTTTCTTTTTTCTTTAAAGCTAGGTGCGTCCTTCTTAGGACGGCTTCTTTAGCACATGCCTAGCTGCGAGGTTCCTCTCCCCCCTGGTTCTATACAAGTATATTTTAGGAATATGATGGCTTCGTCGAAATTAACCACGTTGAAGTCGGCTAAGGAGCCTTTGCTAGTGGCGGATTGTAAAACTGTGTCTTGTGAAAAGTCCTACCAGGATGCCTGCTTGAATGCTAGGCTTGCTGCTTTTGGCCTAGTGTTCAACAAAATGATGGAAGCTCTCCAGGATGAAATAAACGCTAAGTATAGTGCACTGGAGGAAAAAGTCGAATCCCTACACAAAAGTTTTGAGGAGAAATTCGAAGTTATCAACAAGGAAATTCAAGACTCTCGTAGAGATGTTATTGACAAGGTAAGTGAATTTAAGGAAGCCTTTGGGAAATGCTCCGGGACTCCGAAGGCAGGTAACTCTACGCAAGATATACCAGTTGATAACAGCAAGGAAAGTAATGTTTTTAAAACTATTTCCTGTGCTAAAAGTGTTGACTCTATGGATATAATTGAAAATAATGACTGTTCGACAAATGGTGGCTATAAAAGAAGTCACTCTGATGGAACCGATGAAGAAGTGGATGGCAGTCCCTAGATTGGTGTTGCTAATAAAAAATTCAGAAAAGGCACGAGGATCGATAACCTAAACACCATCTCCTGAGTAAATGAAGAACTCGTCAGCGCATCTAGAATGAGGAATCCAAAGAATGAACAGATTCGCTCAGCTAATGATGACCATAGGATCACGAAGAGGTATGTACCGCCAATTATCGTGCGGACTCATGGCATCCCGTTTAAGACGATTTTATCTGAGCTCAAGAAGCATGTTCCAGTGGAAAAGATCACTGTTCATATGCAGAGGAGGGAATATAATAGTCTTGTTGCTTTTAAGGACCGTAATCCAGAGAGAGTTGTCCTGGATGGAGAGACTGTTGATTATGTCGTTCCATTTTTGATTTCTTACATCCTTAATCTGCTCACCTACCTTGCGGGAACCATCAAAGTTAAATGTGTGGATGAAGAAACTCACAACAGGTTAGTCTCTGGAATTAAGTCTGACAAATATTATAAAATTTCAGCATCATCAAGTGAAGTCCGAGAAGGTTCTGAAGTTCGTTATTCGAAATGTTGATGTTACCTATGATGTGGATGACTTCGAAGAAGACCTAAAAAGAGCCAACTACTTCCTGGAAAAGGTAAATCGATTGAGGAAAGCCAAATGATCCATTGATTAGCTGATGTTTTTGGTTCTGCTCCCGAACACCGAACACAACCAGTCATTGAAGATCATCACACTGGCAGTGCTAGTGGAGGCCTTTCCAGGGAACAAGAAGCCACTGCAATGCTACAACTGCCTGCGCTTCGGACATGTAACCAAGGGCTGCATGGAAGATCTTCGTTCCAACAAATGTGCAGAGGGGCACTAGTCTAGAGATTGCCCCAAGATTAAAAGATAAGACCCCCTAAAGTGCGTCAGATGGGGTGGACAGCACATCTCAAGCTACACGAAATGTCCAAAATACCCCCAGGTTCAAAGGATGCCTAGTTCCAAAGTGACAGCAGACAAATCCTATGCTGCTGCTGTGTCTAAGCAGGAAGATAAAAGCCTCAACATCAACGACCTACCAGGTATGTATGAGAACTTAGGACGTATTTTTCATCTGTTTTCCTTACGACAGTTGAGTGGGCTCCTTACGACCAACTAATATTTAGTATGGCTGCACAACGTTATACTGTAATCAACAAAGGTGAACTTCTGTGCGTGATATGGAACGCTAGGGCGATTCCTCATAAGCGTATCGAGTTTCACAATTTTCTGATAAACCAAGAAATCGACGTTGCTTTCCTCTATGAAACGCACCTCAAAGCAAGCCAAGACTTCAAGCTACCTGGCTATTGTGTGTACCGTAAGGATTGATAACTTAAAATGCTGCAAGTTGTACTTCTGGGGGCGCTGTGATCATCATTTAACACCATGAATTAGTCTCCAAGTCTTATGCAGGTATGGAATCGGCCTCCATCATTATCAATGACGTCTCCTGTGGTGAAGTGAAGTTCGTGGTGCTCTACAAGTCACCTAAAAATTATCCTGACGTTAGCAAGCTTGATGAACTCTTCAGTGGTGACACTCCAGTCGTCCTGGCTGGTGACCTAAATGCCAAACACCCAAGCTGGAACTCCAGAACGCAGAACTACAACGGCATGATTATCTATAGGTACATACAAGGAAAGACGACATCGTCGCTGCTGGACCTGCCGAGGACACCTACTACTGCGACCACTCCCCTACTAGTGACATCTTGGACATTTCGCTTGAAGGGTTTCTTCAAACCATACAATATCTTCACAATTGATGACTTTTCTTCTGACCACAAGTCTGTGGCGTTGAAGTTTGACAATGTTGACATAAATTTTCGACCGGAACTCGTACATCATAAAGACTGGAGTCTCTAAGATATTCCTAAGGACTATGGCTGCCATCCTGACGTGGCATACTTTACAGAGGACATCGATCAACATGTTAAAGTCATCACCAGATGTATTAACAGTGCCATAGAAGCTACTTAACTCTCCAACAGAGAATAAACCTCCTCATCGAATCCAACTCACTCCTGCAATCCAACGCCTAATTGCTGAAAGAAACAGGACCTGTAGACTATGGCAACGCTATCGTGAACCTTGGCTCAAAACCAAGTACAACAGGCTAGTGCGAAGAGTCCAAGAGGATATAAAAGAGCCTCGCGACGCTAGATGGAATGACAAATTCAAAAGCTTGTCGGTTCGCGACAATAAAATTTGGAGTATGGTCAGAGCTTTACAGAAAAAGAAGAATGATACGCTTCCTCCACTCCGTACCCCAAAGGTGACTATGTGCAAACTGATTGTAACAAAGGCCCAAGTCATTGCAAATTCACAAAAAATGCAATTTATTACTCCTACCAACAACAATCCGGACAGCCAAATCATGTCTCAGCATGTGGGAGATGGTCTTGTCAACTTTGATGAAATCCCGCAGCATTTAACGAAGAACATCAAAAGTAAACTAAAAAAAGAAAGCAATAACGCCCGTATAAATCTCCCAAAGAACTTTATTAACTTTGTCACCAATATCATTAGCGACTGCTAAAAGTTTTCTTACTTTCCTGCATCTTGGAAACAAACTATTGTTTTGAGTATCCCCAAGCAGGGACAAAATCCAGCAATTTTCTCGAGCTACTGAGCTATTAGTTTGCTCCCCTCAGAGTCTAAAGTTTTGGAGAAAACGATCTTTGTCAGATTCCAAGAACAGTGTCTCGCCAATCATCTACTTCTGAAGGATCAGTTTGGCTTTCTTGCCGCCCACTCTTGTGAGATGCAGATATGGAGGCTATTAGAAGACCTGAGCAATCCCTTGAACCTTTCCAGTTACTGTGGAGTGATTTTCCTCGATATCAGTAAAGCTTTTGACCAAGTGTGGAATGGGGGACTTGCCTATAAGATGATTAGAGAAGGGTTTCCTTCCGATTTGATTTTGATGGTGAAATCCTTTCTCATTGACAGGTCCTACCAAGCTAAAGTTGGTGAAAATCTATCCACGCCCGGTGTTGTAAAGGCCAGTATCCCTCAAAGTTCTGTCCTCGGGCTCATGCTACTTAAAAATTTTGTGCATGATTTCCCGAACCCCAAAAATTGTAATCTATATTTCTATGTTGACGATACTGCCATTATGACTTGGGCACACAAGCTAGCTCACGTTATCACTCGTCTACAGCAAGCCTTGAAGATGTTTGAAGACTGGTTTAACTGCTGGAAGCTGAACCTTAATGCCGGAAACTGCAAGGCTATGTACTTCAACAGAAAGTTCGAGCGTCCCCAGATTCTGTTGTTCTGTTCAATAAGAAACTGGACTGGGTAGACAAATACAAATATCTCGGCGTTATCGACTCAAGACTCTTGTGGAATCGTCACATGACCTACGCTCTGAACAAAGCGAAGAGGGCTAAGTACAGTCTCATAGCTCTCCTGGGCCGGAACAGTACCCTCAGCATCGACAATAAGTTACTTATGTACAAGTCGATTATTCGGACCATACTCATCTTTGGCATGCCTGCGTGGGCGACTATCTGTAAAAGCAGATGGGGCAAGCTACAGTCATTCCAGAACGTTACCCTGAGGACCATTGCCCAGCTGGACAGAAGGACTGTGAAAAACTAATCCATCCACTCAGATCTAGATTTGGTCCACTTCGGAAAGTTTATACAGGACCTTTTGATTATGGTGCAGAAAATGAAGATGGTGACCTAGTGACCGGAATACTGAAGAACTCAATAGATATGAAGTGGCGTATGAAGTATCGAAACCAAGGCACATTCTTGACATCAACTTTGAAGACATCAGCAGCGTCTCTTTCCCGGACTACTGGAAGATGTGAAAATCTTATTTCACCTTGCATTTTCATTTCGTTTGCATTTTGTTTCTGACAATCGTCAATCTTATTTTCTTTTTTGTATAATTAGGAAGACCGCTTGGGTTGGTTTGGCTTCTTGATTAGCTCAGTGTGTTTCATTTGGAATTTATTCTTGTTCGATGAGCTTATGAAAGCGCTGCTTTCGTCCCATCTGAAGAAATGTACACTTCACTGTTCAATTGTCGGTTGTCGTTGTGCTCCTTTCATAACTTCAGGATAATTCTCTTATATTCTAGTTGCTTTAAAAGAATTATCCTTTTTGCTTTGATAAAGGATAATCTCTATCCGAAACATCAGCTTTTTATCTTGATTTTGATTTTATCTATTATTTTTGAATTATTATTTTTGTATATTATATCATATTTTTTATTCATTTTGTATTTTTATTTATTAATTATTTATTGTATTCCAGGGTTCTTGTGTCTTCTCCTTCTCTAAATATATATCCGTTCATAGGATCACTTGAGAAAGACTTGGTCATTGAAAGGAGAATCTACTTTACATAGTTTTGTCATGCGAATGCAAATTTTTGAGAATTCTAATGATATGAGTTAGCAGTATCGATAGACTCGGGAATTTTAAAAAGGAATAAAAGTCACAGTTACATGATTAAGAATTTACGGGAGGCGAGGTGTTGAGACAATATGTAGCTGTCTTTTGAGTTGTGTTAAATTATATGTAAGTTTGGTCTTTGAATTTCTTCATTTATTAAGGTGTGGCAAGTCACGTATTTAAATTGGGGGAAATTACATAGGCCCAGTGGGAATGTAATAATTTTTATATTTTTACTAGCAATTCTCTAGTGTTTGTGTGGTTATGTTATTACCAGCCTAATTCCTTTTGATAATTTTTATAATTACTAGTTTGATATTATATGTTTAGAATTAAAGGATATTATTTTTTTTTATGTAAATATTCATTTCATTGTGTCGATCTCAACCCTGTTGCGTCAACAAAGCAAAGTAACAGAGTGAGATGATCGCTGTTTGCATTGTTGTTGGGAGAAATTCTTGGAAGATGAGGTTCTCGTCATCCTTCAATTGTTGTATTAACGTGTTGTTTTGTTATTGTAGAAATTAAAGTTTTTTTTTGTGTGTGTACAAAAAGTTCGGAATGAGAGGACGTTTTTTTCGTTTTGAGGAGAAATAGTGATAATGGCGTCGGACTGTAAAATTTAGAATGCGGCCTTTCTAAGTTGACACTCGTGTAGCATTGAATATCAGCAAGTATAACATTATTGATCAACATGTTATAAAAAATAGATTGTTTGTTTCTTTTCGGCTAAGATAGGAGTTTGTGAAAGGACGTTTCAGATGCGGCATTGCTACCTTGAGTGGAGTGTTCGACGAGAGTTTTCGCTTGGCCATCCCGATGAAAAGTTGCTCAATGCACAGGTAACACTGTTGGCGCAGTATTCGAATTTCTCCGACTGCCATATTGATGTCGTCGATTGGTGAGTGAATTTTTTTATTTTACTGTTCTTCCGTGTCAATGGAACTACGCGAGGGTCCACTAGAGCAATAGATGTGCAACAGATGACGATTATCGGTGCAAACTATTTGTCCTCGACTAATTTGTACAGTTTGAGTGTTACAGTAATGAACATTGGGGTTAATGCGAAAATAGTAACATGTTTAGCTTAATGTTTGCCCTTAATTTTAACAATACGGATATATATATTTAAGGAGCGTTTGTAAGCAGTGAGTCATTGATTTCAAAGTTCAATAATCATGAGTCAGTGAAAGTTTTGCAGTGGATCCCTTGATCATATAGGGGAGGCAAATCACTGAGTGTAGTAAGGGGGGTATACTTGTAGTTGGTAGCGAACTGCACGGGAATCACCGGCGGGGTTTCTGTGATTCTCCTCGCACTTCTCATTGAGAGTGAAGTTTAAAAGAATCACGTGACGCTCTCCGGCGTCATGCTAAAGCAGCTAAAGAGAGTTGATGTCTCGTGTCAGACCCAACGTTACAATACCCACACTGCGTCCTCATGATTATGATTATTGGAAAAGAAAAAAAATCTGTTGCTCCTGCTAAGGCTTTTGTTAAATATATTGGAGGAAGTACTCAAGTTATGTGTATGCAATTGTAAGGAACTGCATGTGTTCCGCGCGCCTGGTGGCGATTTGCATAGCGGTAGCGCGTTAGGCTAAGGGGCCCCTTTAGGCTAACGTTACTGTCTAGGGTTGTAACTCAATTAGTCAGTAATATTTAAATATTACCAAAAATTCGATCACGATTAATACTTAAATGTATTGGGCTGGTAATAGAAATAAAATTTCCCACGCAAAGTAGTGATTCTAAGGCAGCGACACTGTGCACAGTGGAAGGAGGAACCTTAATGCGCATGCTTGAATTTTTCAACCGCGATCGCATGTGCCAGTCCGCGGCTAGTGCTCGCCAAGTGAGGTGCTGTTCGTAGTGTTCGTCGGATTTAGTTTTCTCGTAAGATGACTGAACGAATTGAGCAAAGACACTGCATCAAATTATGTCAAAAGCTTGGTGATTCTCAAAGCCAAACAATTGTGTAAGATTTAGCAGGTGTTTGGAGAAGATGCGATGGGTGTAACACAAATTAAGGAGTGGTTTAACCGATTCAAAGATGGCCGCACATCAGCTGAGAGTTAGTGGCGTTGTGGCAGGCCCCAAACTGCTCGGAGTGCAGCTGTTATTGAGCGGGTGCGAAATTTGGTGATGGAAGATCGTCGTTTGACAGTGCGGGAGATTGCAGAAGAGGTTGGAGTGAGTAAAGATTCTGCACATGCAATTTTGAGTGATGATTTGAACATGAACCGAGTGTCTGCGAAATTCGTACCCAAGTTGTTATCGCCGGAACAAAAAGACCTCCGTTTTTACATTGCGCAGGATCTTCTGGACACCGCCAACACTGATCCTGGGTTTCTGAACACCGTGATAACTGGAGATGAGTCATGGGTGTACGGGTATGACCCAGAAACAAAAGGACAGTCGTCGCAATGGAAGCATCCCGATTCTCCAAGGCCGAAGAAAGCGCGGCAGGTGCGAAGCAAAATCAAGGGGATGCTGACTGTCTTCTTTGATGTCCGTGGAATTGTGCATCACGAATACGCATTGGAAGGACAAACAGTGACAAAGGAGTACTATCAAGATGTTCTCCGGCGACTCCGTGACGCAGTTTGGCGCAAAAGACCAGACATGTGGACGGCGAACTACTGGCACTTGCATCATGACAACGCCCCTGCACATTCATCCCAATTGATCCTCACTTTCTTAGCCAAACATGGAATTACAACCGTTCGCCAACCTCCCTACTCTCCAGACCTGGCTCCTTGCGACTTCTGGTTGTTTCCAAAATTGAAGACGCCATTGAAAGGATCCCGTTTTGAAAGTAGAGAAGAGATAATGCGGAACGCGACGACGGAGCTGTACGCCATTCGAAAAGAAGACTTCCAGAGTTGTTTCCAGCAGTGGAAGGGTCGGTGGGCTAAGTGTGTGCAAGCCCAAGGGGCCTACTTTGAGGGAGATTAGGGTCCCAACTCCGTCCGGTATTCAGAATATTTTTTATGGCCAAACGTCGGATACTTTTTAGACAGGCCTCGTATAGTGATGTCTGAATTGTTTAGTAGTACGTGTTTTAATGGTACCAAGTGGTACCATTTGAACTTTCAATGCTAAGATATGGCATGTAATATATCAAACCACTCGTAACAAGGTGCCATGAGTGAATATCACGTGTAAATAATGATAATAGTTATTGGTTTAGTAGCACGTGCCCTAATGGTGCCCTATGGTACCATATGGTAACCTTGGAACTTTCAATGCTAAGATATGGCATGTAATATATCAAACCACTCGTAACAAGGTGCCATGAGTGAATATCACGAGAAAATAATGATAATGGTTATTGGTTTACTAGCGCGTGCCCTAATGGTGCCCTATGAAACCATATGGTACCATTGGAAATTTCAATGCTAAGATATGGCATGTAATAGATCAAACGACTCGTAATAACGTGCCATGAGTGAATATCACGTGTAAATAATGATAATAGTTATTGGTTTAGTAGCACGTGCCCTAATGGTGCCCTATGGTACCATATGGTAACCTTGGAACTTTCAATGCTAAGATATGGCATGTAATATATCAAACCACTCGTA
>JAHWFO010089184.1:316300-350785 GCA_023313115.1 Rhysida immarginata
TGCCGCTTACAGCGCCATCTAGTGATAAATTTTGGAACTATTTTTTTTCTTATCCATATCAAATGCCCCTTCTTCAAGAATGCTCAGTCCAAATTTGAAGTCATTCGGACTCATGGTTGTTTTTTTATAGCATTTTTACAAAGGGACTTTAATTATAATCACCTTGTATATTATTGATCCCTACATAGTGTTGGTGCATTGCGTGTTTATATCATTGTTGATACATATTGTTGCACAAACGTTTATTGCATTGTTGGTCATGAAATATATATAACTGGTCCGTGCAGAGTGTTGTGAATTGCGTGTTGAAACCATTGTTGATAAGCAATGTTGCACAAACTCTGCCCTGCATTGTTGGTCATGAGAAATTTCTCATTAATATGCCTTGCCATAAGCATGAATATCGATTTTTTTTATCAATAATTATTATTTTTTCGAAATCTGAGGTAGACAGTGACCTTCCTCATGCTTTGAAAATTAAGTATGCAAAATTTCATCGGAATACAACTGTAGATTTGTATAAAATGCAAACCCACAAACGAACCCACAAACAAACCCACAAACATCCTTCTTTATATATATACATAGATAAACTAGCAGAGGTACCCGGCGTTGCCCAGGATAACTGCGCTTGTAGTTAAACAAAATATTCTCAAAAATTTAAATTATAACTCCCAATTTATTAAAAAATAAAATAGTCAATACAAAACAGAGTATAGGGACTATCCATTCTACGAAAAATATGAATACTACGTGACAAACCGGAACATTATCTAAAATTTTCATCACTTGCCTGAACACTGCGGAGCATCACCAGATATTTTAAACTCAAGTTTTTCCTGCCCTTGACGTAGGAGCTCTTATAACCTCTTGCTGTTTTCAAAACTCCCGTTGTTCAGATGTCTCAAACGCCCATAGACCTTTTTCTATTTTAGTTGCTGTGTTTCTCTGACCAATACTCGTTCTTTCTCTTTTTTTCCCAGACACATAAATTTTTGCCAATCATCTTGACGTTAGGGAGCTCAAGGGAGACACGCCTGACTCCTATGCCTGATCATTAGACACTGCCTTATTAATGTTCTGTCACTGCATCTTCACTTTATGCTCATTATCCATAATTCTTGGAAACGCAGGTTCAATCATCGCGTCATCAGCATCTCAGTTTCCAATATATACACACTCCCATAGAATATAGTCAAAATGTATTTGTAAGAAATGTTTGGACCTGAAGGAGTGCTTACCATTTGTTTAATACAGCACAGCGCTAAAGGAGTGCTTCCTCTGTCGTCTTTCCACTCTTTCTCAATGGTCTGCTAACTCGCCATTATCTTCAGTTACTGGTCATTTTTAAAGATTTTCAAGAAATTCTTAAGTAGTAAGAACTCTCTTATCTAAAAAAGCCTGAATAACAGGAATTCTATGCATTTCTACAAATTCAATCTTATCTATCTTGAACAAACTTTGCCTTTCATTGTTGGTCATGAGATATCTATTTATGATCCCTGCATAGTGTTGGTGCATTGCCTTTTGATACCTATTTTGGCACAATTTTTAATTGCATTGTTGGCCATTAGAAATATATTGTTGGTCCGTACAGATTTTTCGTGAATTGCATGTTGACACCATTGTTGATACCGATTGTTGCACAAACTTTGCCTTGCATTATTGGTCATGAGATATATATTGTTAATCCCTGCATTGTGTTGGTGCATTGTTGATACCTAGTGTTGCACAAATTGTTCCTTGCATTTTTCGTCATGAGATATATATTGTTGGTCGTGCAGAGTGTTTGTGAATTGCGTGTTGATAACATTGTTGATGCCTATTGTTGGACAAACTTTGCCTTGCATTGTTAGTCATGAGATATTTCTGCTATAACCATGAATATCGATTTTTTATCAATAATTATTATTTTTCCGAAATCTGAGGTAGACAGTGACCTTCCTCATGCTTTGAAGGTCAAGTATGCAAAACTTCATCAAGATCGGAATAAAACTGGAGACTTGTATAAAAAACAAACAAACCCACAAACAAACAAACATCCTTCTATATATATATAGAAAGAAGAATGATTCGCAGAGGACCCAGCGTTGCTCGGGACAATTACGCTTGTAGATAAACAGAACAGCCTTAAAAAGCTAAATTAAACCTCTATATTGGTTAAATAGTAACTCAATCCGTGCAATTTAGAGGGAAGAGACTGTCTATTCTAAGAAAAATCCGAAAGACAGGAATTTACCTCTTCACTGAAAAAATCCAATCTAGGTGATATGCCGGGACTTGATTCACCGAAAAATATTTTTAAAGGCTCACAATGGATGAACCTCTTCAAGGATGCCTGCTAGTCTAAATAATTTTTTACTCATGTAATCTTACTTTAGACGTGCACTTGCTGTTGTTGCAATTTCTTTTATTCTTTCGATGTCTTGAAGCAAAAATTGGCCATTCATCACTTTGTGTTGTCTAGCAGTCGCCGATTCCTCTATTTAATTCATTACCATTTGCTCAATACAGCACGGAGCTTATGGAATGCTTCCTCTATCGTCTTTCACTCTTTCTCAATAGTCTGCTAACTCATTAACTCCAGTTACTGAACATTTTTAAAGATTTTCAAGAAATTATTAAGTACTAAGAATTCTCTTTTCTAAGAAAAGCCTGAATAACAGGAATTCTATGCATTGAAACCTATGTTGCACAAACTTTGCCTTGCATCGTTGGTCATGAGACATATATTGTTGATCCTTGCATAGTGTTGGTGCATTGCGTGTTGACGCCATTGTTGTAACTCATTGTTGCACAAACTTTTATTTGCATTGTTGGTCATGTGATATTTCTCATTAATATGCCCTGCCATAACCATGAATATCGATTTTTTATCAATAATTATTATTTTTTCGAAATCTGAGGTAGACAGTAGCCGTCCTAATGCTTTGAAGGTCATGTATGCCAAATTTTATCAAGATCGGAATAAAACTTTAGATTTGTATAAAAAACAAACAAACAAACCCACTAACTCACAAACAAACAAACAAACATCCTTCTTTATATATATAGAAAAGATAGATAGATAGACTAGTAGAGGATATGCGTTGCCCGGGATAATTACAATTACAGGTAAACTAATCAGTCTCTGAAGGTTAAATTATAACTCCAAATTGGCTAAATAATAACTCAATCAATGCAAGACAGCGCCAAATAACTATCTATTCTACGAAAATCCGAAAAACAGAGCATTATATATATCGAGACTTTATTTAAACCCTTCTTGACTTGCCTCACATTAAAACAATGTCCATCTTCATCAATAGGAACATCACTGGATACTTTGGACCCAACCTTTTTTTTGCCCTTCACGTTGAAGCTTGTATACCCTCTTGCTCTATTCGAATTTACCATTGCTCACATGTTTCCAGTGCCCATATACTCTTTTCTGTTTTAGTTGCTGAGATTCTCTGACCAATACTCGGTCTTTCTCTTCACTTTTCAGGCACATAAATTATTGCTGTCGTCTGGACGTTTCATAGGGAACTCAAGAGAGACACGTGTGACTCCTTTTATTCATCAAGAGACTCTGCCCTTTTTACGTCCTGTTACTGCATCATCATATTATGCTCATTATTAACAATTCTTGGAAACGAAGTTCAATCATCGCGTTATCAGCATTTCAGTTTCCAAGATATTCCCATTCACACAGAATACAGTCAAAATGTTTTTTCATGAAATGGTTGGATCTGCTATGCTACCATAATAACCCCAGCGTATATCGGGTTTTTTTTTGGATTAAATTTTGTAACATGAAAACGCTTGGAATAAATACAATAAAAATTCTTATTGATTATTCAAAAAAAAATGTTTAAAGCCCACAATGGATGCCACTGCTAGTCTAAATAATTTCTCACTCTGTCGTTCTTTCAATCTTTCTCAATAGTCTGCTAATTCTACATTATCTCCTGTTACTGATCATTTTTAAAGTTTTTCAAGAAATTGTTAAGTACTAAGAAGTCTCTTTTCTAAAAAAAGCCGGAATAACAAGAATTCAATGCATTGTTACAAATTGAAACTTATCTATATTTCTCAAACTTTGCCTCGCATTTTTCATCATGAGATATATATTTTTAATCCTTGCATAGTGTTGGTGCATTGCGTGTTGACACCATTGTTGATAAGCAATGTTGCAAAGGGATTATCCATTCTACTAAAAAATACCAAGAAGTCTAAGTGATATACCTGGAATTTATCGAAATTCTTCTTGACTTGCGTCACCACTGCGGAGCATCACCAGATATTTTAGACTCAAGTTTTTCTTGCCCTTGACGTAGAAGCTCTTATAACCTCTTGCTCTTTTCGAAACTCCCGTTGTTCAGATGTTTCAAAAGCCCGTAGAGCTTTTTCTGTTTTAGTTGCTGAGTTTCTCTGAACAATATTCGTTCTTTCTCTTTCCTTTCCAGACACATAAATTTTTGCCAATCATCTGGACTTTTGATAGGGAGCTCAAGGGAGACATGCTTTACTCCTATGCCTAATCAATAGACGCTGCTTTATCAATGTTCTGTCACTGCATCTTCACTTTATTTTCATTATCAATAATTCTTGTAAACGAACGTTCAGTCATCGCATTATCAGCATCTAGGTTTCCAATATATGCACTGTCCCACAGAATATAATCAAAATGTATTTTTAAGAAATGTTTGAATCTGCTGTGCTACCAAATAAGCTAAGTAATAACTGCGGCGTGGCTCGGACCTTTTTTTATTGAAATAAATTTTGTAATATGAAAACGCTTAGAATTAATACAGTAAAGATATTTAAAGGCTCTTAATGGTTGGACCTCTCCAAGAATGCCGCTGCTAGTCTAAATATTTTCTTACTCATGTAATCTTACTTTAGATGTACACTTGATGCTGTTGTAATTCCTACTCTTCTCTCGATGTCTTGATTCAAAAGTTGGCTATTCATTTCTTTGTGTAGTCTAGCAATCGACGATTCTAGTATTGACATGCTTACCATTTGTTCAATACACCACGGAGCTAAAGGACTGCTTCCCTTGTCGTCTTTCACTCTTTCTCAGTTGTCTGCTAATTCTCCAGTATCTTCGGTTACTGATTATTTTCAAGAAATTCATAAGTACCTAGAACTATCAATTCTAAGATGTTTCAAATGCCCATATAGCTTTCTTTGTTTTAGTTGCAGTGTTTTTCTGACCAATAGTGGTTCTTTCTCTCTCCTTTTCACACACATTAATTTTTGCCAGTCGTCTGGAAGTTTACGTTTTATAGAGAAGGGAGACACACGTGATTCCTTTGCCTCAGCATTAGATGCTGCCTTATTCATGTTCTGACACTGCATTAACATGTTATGATCAATATTAATAATTTTTGTAAACGAGCGTTCAATCATCGCATTATCAGCATCTCAGTTTCCAAAATATACACATTCCCACAGAATATAATCAAAATGAATTTTTATGAAATGTTTGGATCTGATGTGCTACCAAATAAGCTAAGTGACAACCCCTGCGTAGCTAGGACTTTTTTTATTAGATTAAATTTTGCAATATCTTAAAAATAAACATTAGAAAACGCTTAGAATTAATACCGTAAAAATTCCTAATGAAAATTCGAAAAAAATATTTTCTAAAGGCTCACAACGGATAGACCTCTCCAAGGATGCCACTGCTTGTCTAAATAATTCCTTACTCCCGTAATCTTACTTTAGATGTACACCTGATGTTCTTGCAATTCATTTAATTCTCTCTATGTCTTGAATCAAAACTTGGCCATTCACCTCTTTGGGTAGTGTAGCGATCGCCGGTTCTTCTATTGACATGCTTACTGTTTTCTCAATATAGCACGGAGCTAAAGGAGTGCTTCCTCTGTCGTCTTTCCACTCTTTCTCAATAGACTGGTAATTGTCCATTATCTCCAGTTACTGATCATTTTTAAAGATTTTCAAGAAATTGTTAAGTACTAAGAACTCTCTTCTCTAAGAAAAGCCTGAATAACTGGAATTCGATGCATTGTTACGAATTGAAATTTATATATATTGCACAAACATTGCCCTTCATTGTTGGTCATGAGATATATATTGTTGATCCCTGCCTAGTGTTGTTGCATTGCGTGTTGACGCCATTGTTGATACCTATTGTTGCACAAAAATTTCCTTGCATTGTTGGTCATGAGATATACATTGTTGTTTCGAGCAGAGTGTTTGTGAATTGCGTGTTGATACCATTGTTGATACCAATTGTTGCACAAACTTTGCCTTGCGTTGTTGGTCATGAGATATTTCTCATTAATATGTCTTGCTATAACCATGAAATTGTTTTTTTTTTTTTTATCAATAATCACTTTTTCGAAATCTGAGGTAGACAGTGACTTTCCTCATGTTTATAGCTCAAGTATGCAAAATTTCATCAAGATCAGAATAAACTGTATAAAAAACAAACCCACAAACAAACGCACAAACCCACAAACATGCTTTTTATATGTACACTGATTGGAAGAAAGTAATTGGACACTCATCCACCCGGCAAAAAATGGACTTTTCCGCTACCACACGTGTCACTACTCTATTGAAATGCAGGGATAGTCATCCGACAACACTGTTGACTTTTAACTGAAACATCATGCTGCGACAGGTGGAGCTGACAGAGTTCGAAATAGTTGTCCAGGTTTTAATGTCACTCTTAAGAGCATCCATACGAGAGATTGCCAGCAGCCAGAACCTCTTGACATCAACAGTGGCGTATGTGCTGAAGAAGTATCGGATCAATGGACATTGTGCGAATGCACCAAGGCCTGGTCCTCCACCCGCATTGACCGACGGACTATCGTGTGCTACGGCGATGGCCACCATCACCGAGGAATTCCAGCAGGCATCTGGGTATCACGAATCCACCAAGACCCTCTGAAAGGAGGCCCACATGCTGGGCTATCACGGCAGAGCAGCAGAATACAAGCCGCTAGTCACACCAGCGAACAAAGCGAACAGACTTGCAATGAGCCAGGGAAAGCAAAGAATGGACTGTTGAGGACTGGAAACGTGTTCTCTGGAGCGATGAATCCCGCTTCACATTGTTTCGATCGGATGGCAGAATTTCGGTGTGGCGTTTATCTGGAGAACGGCTCCTTCCTGAGTGTATCATCCCCACAGTGAAATTCGGCGGAGGAGGAATTATGGTGTGGGGCTGTTTTTCGTGGTATGGCGTAGGCCCGGAATTGAAGGTGGAAGGCACTATGAGGGCTACGGACTACACTACCATCCTGGACAATTCCATTCTCCAACCCTTTGGCAGACCTACGGTCTAGAGCCATGCCTGTACCAAGATGACAACGTCATGCCACAGGTTGCAGCTCACACCATGCAATGGTATACCGATAATAATGTTGAACGCATGCAGTGGCCATCCCAGAGCTCCGACCTGAATCCTATCCAACATCTGTGGGATGAAATCGAGCGTCGGTTGAGGGGTAGTAGCCCACTCTCCAAAACACTATCTGAACTGTGAATGGCTGTACGGGACATTTGGTGGGAGATTCCTGTGGGGGTCGTACGTACTCTTGTGGAAAGCATGCTCCGGAGAGTGGCCACTGTGATTGCCGCCAGAGGGGGGCCGACAGGATATTTGTTGTTATCAATAAAAGCAAATAAACGCACTGTGCGAGGTGCCCAATTACTTTCTTCCAATCAATGTAGTTAGATATATATAGAAAGAAATAGATAGATATATAACTGGCAGCGTCACCTAGCATTGCTTGGGATAATTACCATTGTAGATAAACAGAAAAAACTCAAAAAGTTTAATAATATCTCAAATTGGTTTTCAGTTATTCGACATTTCCTGCCGTAGACAAAGCTCACCTTTTTCAGGTTTTCCAACACTCAGAAAATTTTTGTCTTCTCTGAGCAATAATCAATCTTTTATTCAGTGAGAGCAATTAACATGTAAATCCAATGACTATTAAAGACCACTATAGACCATTTTTGTTGATTTGTAGAGTGAAGTTGATGACTGCTTTCTTATCACTTATGTCGTAAACTGTTGCCCGACAACTTTTCATCAACAATTTCAAACCACACTTTTCAAGTGTTCCATATACACAGATCGTTTGAATTTGTGCTAGGGAGCTTAAGCGAGCCACGTGTATCTCCTCAAGAGAGACTGCTCTATCTTTATCATGAAATAAAATGTTCCATATGCACATTTTCTGCTCTTTGTTTATAATTCTGTATTATACGGAGGGTTGATTCAGATAAAATGAGACGACTTTGCAGTTCTGTTATGATGGTGTAATACCATGGCGCCACCATCGGTTGTGTTCGATGTGAGATTCACGTTGTTGGCCTATCGCCCGACTGAAATAGGCTGAGTTTGAGGGACTTCATGGGAAGTTCGTTCCACACCTGCTGACACACTTTCCATAACCCATCAACGGTTCTTGGTCGGCGACTTCCGAGCCGTCGTTTTAGGAGACCAAAACCACAGAAATCTATCGGTGATGCGTCAGGAGATTTTACAGGCACATGAGAGAAGGGAATAACTCGTTTGCCCGTCTCCTATACATCTTCCTGTAGTAAGCCACCGATGACTTGGCAGTGTGGCTTGATGCCTTGTCCATGTGCTCCATGTGGATACGCTTTATGACGTCCCTCCAGCCCAAGATTGTCATGAATTATTCTGGAGACTGTTGCCTGTGAAATACCTTTTCTTTTGGGCTAGACTTCTCTGTAAAAATCTCTGGGTGGATTTTCTTTCAGCACTTCAGACCGGATTTCTCGCACCACCTGAGCTGGGCGTGTTGGCTGGGACTTGTTTCTGGTCTGCTTCTGTGCTCTTCCACGTTCATTAAATGATCTCAATTTGTTCTTTTTGATTATTTGACCCACAGTAGCTTTGGATACCACAATACCATTTCGTTTGCATAATTCCACAATGCACGAAAGACTGAAGTTAGCGTCGGAAAAGCCAAACATATACCCTTCCAAAAAAGCTGTGATTTTGGAAGCCATGTTTCAGCACGAAATGTCCCAAATAACAGCAACAAGTGTATACAAAACTAATCACCATGAATAGTGGACGAGTCATGCAAATCACATTCCGTCAAGGTCATACACGGCGTTTAAAGTCATCTCATTTTATCTGAATCAACCCTCCGTATTGCCAAGGCAACAGAACATTTTTTCATTGCATCATCTTGAAAATATTGTTGCATCTTCACTACATTGGTTTCCATTGCTGATGCGGAAAATATATGGCAACAACAACTTCGAAGAAAAACACTTTTCTTGGGCAGCAGTGGATGTACATGATCCTTTCTCTCCGTGTGCACTGCAGTCCCAAAAATCTCATTGGGTTATTCATTATTTGGTAAGCTGCTGTTGCAATTGCACTCACCTCTCGATATCTTGAAACATAACTTAGCTTCTTATCACATGTGTTGTCTAACGGTCTTCATTTCTTCAGTTGACACAATCACCACTCGCTAACAACTTGATTGGCACAGTATTGTGCTAGCGAAACCAACACAGCACAGAGCAAAGAGACTGCTTCCTTTCCAGTGACTCAATATTCTGTTAACTCTCCATTATCTCCATTTGTAGGTCCCCAGAACAATCTCAAGAAATTAAATTATAACTCATAATTTGTTTTCTGTAATCTACAATTTCCTGCTGTAGATGAAAAACAGACCATTTTCTCCATGCATTATTTTATTTATTTATTTATTTATTTATTTATTTATTTATTTATTCAATATAAACCAGTACGTCCATCCAGGGTCTGTATGGCTGCAGGCCAAGAAATTGGGTCCCTGGAAGAACCTGGATGAACTAATGCTGTATGATGGCTGCAGCAGCCGGGGAGTAAAGATCGTGTGTCACTGATGGTCGCCCATCCAGTGATTAACTGTGCCTGATGTTGCTTAGGTTCAGAGAAGCTGTGTGCTCAGGTAAAGCCCACCAGCCCATGGCGTCCCCCAATATCTTGAAAGTATTTATTGCATCATCACTACATGGCAACATTTCCCCGATTTTCATGGCAACAATATTTCCCTGGTCTTGATGTGAAATATTATGGCATCAATGACTTCGAAGAAACTCCTTACTTCTTGAATGGCAGTGGATGCATATGATCGTTTACAGGTGGCTACTCTCCAATCCCAACAATCTGAGTATGATTATTTCTTATTTGATAATCTGTTATTGCAAGTGCACTGTGATTTGTATGTCTTGAAGTAAAATCTGGCCATTCAGCAGTCGCAGTGTCTTCTGTTGCAGAGGCTCCTGGCAATGCCTGGGATAATTACAGATCAAGTTCCGAAAGGAAATTTTATTGAAGACACCAAATCTGAAATCTACAAAGGTTCTTTCAGAAGAGACTCTATGTAATTTAGTAAAATAAGGAATGCTAGTTACTTTCCAGAAGATACAAATAGAGACGGATGATATATTAGGGAAAATCACGAACTTCACTATGAAACCAGAAGCAAAGGAATGGCAACAATTTCCAGATAGAGTTAACGGCATCTTGTAGAGAGGTAATAGAGTTGTAATCCTAAACTCTCTTCTACTCCTAATTTTAAAGGAGTTACACGAAGGTCACTTGGCAATTGTAAACACACAAACAAACCCACAAACCCCCAACATTCTTCTTTATATACACTGAACGACCAATTTATTAGAGACACATCTTATGGAAAATGGATCAGCATCCCTGTGACAACCAAACAGTGGAACAGACCGAATCGGTGTATAAAATGGATGCATTGGATCACAAGTTGCAGTCAACAGCAGAAGTGGACTGACTATGGGTAAATCCAAGGATTTGGCAGACTTTGAATGAGGCATGATCGTTGGAGCTCGACAGGCGCAGTTGAGCAGATCGCAAACCGCTAAGCTCCTCGGGTTTTCCCGTTCAACAGTGTCAAAGGAATTCAGGGACGGGAACAGCCCAACAAATTACAGCGCAGTTCACTAAAGGAGCATCCGAACCCATTTTGGAGCACACAGTGCGGCGCACCTTGCACCAAGATGGGTTTAACAACAGGCAGCCAGTACGGGTACCATCGCTGTCACTGCAAAATAGGAAGGCATGCCTAGTATGGGCACACAGGCGTCGCCATTGGACACTGGATGAGTGGAAGAAGGTCGCCTCCTCCGATGAATCGCGGTTCCTACTTCATCATGCAGATGGCAGATTGTACATCTGGTATAGACAGCATGAGGCCATGGACCCATCATGTTAGCAGACGGAGGAGTGCTGCTCTGGAGTGTCTTCTCTTGGGACACAGGGGCTCCTCTGATATCCGTAGATACATCCCTGAATGCGACAAACTACATGAACATTGTTGCCGATTAGGTGCAAATATTCAAGATGACTGTGTTCCTTGGTGGTGACAGACAGTTTCAGCAGGACAATGCTCCCTGTCACCGTAATCGAATGGTCTTGGACTGGTTCGAGGAACGGACGCGGATTTTCATCTGCTTCAGTGGCCAGTTCGGACGCCCGATCTCAACCCGATCGAGCATTTATGAGATGAAGTGGAGAGAACCATCCGACGCCTTACCACACTAGTGTCCAATCTGCACCAACTTGGGACGCTGTGATGTCAGCCTGGGCTACTATTCCTCTGCAACGGTTTCTTCACCTTGATGAATCCATGCCAGCACGTATTTTGTTATTACCACTCAATCGATCGGGGAATATATAGAGAAATGGGGTACTTGCGGTTTGCAGTAAGTCTACTAGGCGTCATTATGTCATCAGCTCTGTCTGGCACCGCTCTGGAACGAACTTGAAACCAGTCTGACTGCGAATCCGAAAGTTACCGTTATATAATCCCCACAACACTGCACTGACGGGAGTCCGAACCTCTCATTGTCTCCTGGCGTCCACCTGGGTGGCGCCATCTGTTGGCAGCTTGCCAAAACAGTTCATTTGACAGGAAGCGACTGCCACACAAAGACAGATGGCCTCCCGGCCTCATGGCTGACGAAACAATAAAAGTTTTCGATATCATCGAAATTAAGCAAATGTCATACTACCGCGTATTATAAATTTTGCCCATGGTGGAATTCAAATACCTGACCCGGTGGGCTAGAAATATTTTGACACAGAAATAATTACAGAGTAATTAATGAGAAATAAATCGAAAATTACCATCGTTAGCAGGAGCATATTTCTCGTAACTATAATAAAATTTCACAAGTTCTAAAGTCCCCCCCCCTTAACGTAGGAAAAAAAATTTAAATTATTCACGCTCTATTCACGCTGAGGAAGATGGTTTAGCCATCAAAATATTCATTATTATATGTATGTTATTAAGAGAATTTTTGTCATTCTTCTTAAATATTTTTCATCCAGTTTCTGGTAACCCTTAACAATTTTAGTAAGCTGTTTACATGAATTGCCTATACTCATGAATTATATTTCATCAATAGAATAATTTCATAAATTATTATTCACCAACATTTTTTTTATTCTGATTTAAATGAATTGATTTGTATTGATTTTTTTGTTATGATTTAATTTGTATTGATTTTTTTATTATGATGTACTCCATATTTTACAGATGAAAAGCGGATGGTTGGGGTTTTTTACGGATGTAGCAGGATGTACTTGTGCCGTTTTAGTTGGAAGGTAAAAAAATAAAAACCCATAATTCATAGTAACTTGTCATTTTTTTGAAATGTGTATGATGAATAAGATAAGGTTTTACCAAGAGCTCATAAGGGAGAACGAGTCTCTTCCATGTTAAAGCTGGTCCCATCATCGAGCAAAACTAGGAGGATTTTAACGTTTTGCCATCTAATGGCGTTTGTCAGCATCTCGTCAAAACCGAAACCTTTCGCGATACTGTTAAAAATAAGATTCGGGCGTTCACTTTGAATAGGGTTTAAAAATCAACAGAGTTCACGAAAATTAATACATCCTTACTAATAATTAAATTTTATTACAGTCTCTATGGTGATAGTAGTTAAATAAGTTTTAATGCAGATTTGTATTAATAATTATGATAAAAACTTTGACAACCCAAGAAGACATTGACGATATTTCCTAATTTCATTGGAAATGATGCTTCTTCTTTCTGAATTTAGTGATTGAAAGTATATTATATGCTGTGCAACGAAAGAAAACTGGGCGTGTCTAATTAAATTCCCAATTTTAATTGTTAGAAATTGTTGCAAAGATAAAATAAAAAATGGTTTTTTTATTTTCTTGCTTTTTATATCTATAATAATTATGTATAATTGAATAATTGAAATGTATATACTTTTCTGAAACAAAATAATAACAATTAAAATATGATAGCATTTTTCTGCTGTTTCTTCTAAAAAATATAAAAAAAATTCCAAAATGAAATGAGAAGAAAATCTTGTAAATTTTCCAAGGAGCTTTAGCTGTGACATAGAAGTAATATTAAATTCGAGAACTTAAGGTCTAGCTAAGTTATTAGTAACCAACGGAAATTCATTTAATGCTTTCCAAATTTACGTCTATTTTATTGCTCCAATATTGAATGATTGAGCTAATGAGCCTCGACAAAACGATTTCATTATTGTCACACTGCCTAAAAGGTGATCATGAGAGTAGCAGTTTATTCATTCTTGGCAAATCAATTGTTCTATGACATGCCATTATTTTGGTATTCTTTACGGTCACTGTTATAGCGCATGAATTCGAAAAAGGGGTCCACGAAAAAGCCTGAAAGTTGATACAGCCGAGCTAAGATTTTCATGGTCATATTTCTAAAAACATAATTTGAAACAGTTAATGCGTTTCAAGTAATCGTGCAAATGGCGGATGGTGGGACGACTGGATAAACGTACAGTCCAAGCGTTCATTTTTATAAGTAGCTTTTTGCTAAAGCTCCTAATAAATAGCGAATTCTGAAGTAGATTTACCACTACCAACCGAACTACCGTATTTTCGGTGATCACGGAACATTATATCAACGGACAAATGGACCATGACTCACCTACTCTGAAGAATAATAATAATACTAACTTTAACAAACATTTTATAACAAACTGATGTATTCCCAACAATATTCTATATTTTTTATTATTTTTCCTAATTATACTTCATTCTATCTGGAATGCATATAAATAAATAAATAAATAACGGGACACATCATCTGATGTGAAACGTTTTTCAATGCTTCAAATCGTCACATTCATTTCGCTTAGTATCATTTTGACACTCAAGCCAATTTGATTCCTTCCGTTCGTTTAGTCAAGTCATTATATCCATACGCCCCAGAATCGATTTGACTCAGTAGACTGGACAGATTCAGTCAATTACATTGAAATCGTCACATTCATATCGTCCCAGAATCGTTTCGCCACTGTCGAATCGACATATTATGTTCGTCACGTTCACTCCGTGACTTCACGTATTCAGTCAGCTACATGAAAGGTTTATGAATTATTAAAATGTAGCCGTGATACTCGTAGTCCCTTGTTCGTATCCAGGTCGCGGAATTTTTCCTTTTTTTCCCATTAATATCTTTAGCTTATGTTTGGAGAATTAAATCCAGTTTTAATCATTACTTACGTTCCAATTATATTTAATGATTTAATTAGGTGGAACCCCAAAAGTACAATCTACTGAATCCCGGATAGTGTTGCACTCCTTATTTTTGTTATAACCAAATCTTATTGTGTGGGCGACATTGAAAGTACACTAGTTATGACGATAACAGAAACTGAATCGCTATTTCCAGTAAAAACTTCTGTGTGAAAATTGATTTCCAGTGATTTTATTTGCGTTATCGTCATATAGCATCCAAGTTTCTTACCTTATCTTATCTTAGTATGCTTCGCCTTATCGGGGTTCGATCTGAAGTCCCGGTTTTTCAAAAAAAATTAATTTCGAACTTCAAAATCTAGACAATGCTAAGTCCTACTCAGATAATTGTTATATATAAAACTACCCTTAATACCTGGCGTTGCTTGTGTTTTAATAAAAAAAAAAAGAAAAGCTGTGAACTAAAAACTAAACAGTGAAAACTAATATAACTGAAAAAAACTTGTCAAGAACAGTTTTTAATTAAAAGTATTTATTCTGTTGAACAAAGCAAAAAGCTTAAGTTAAACACAAACACATACAAAAGAAGAAATTAGTTAATGTAAAGCTTTCAAATAAATAATGTTCTTAGTGAAACCTTTTCGGTTAAAATAGATCTAAGTATTACGTGGAATGTCAACACGTGAGCAACCAACATATAGCTGGCCATGAGAAAGTCATGGACACTTTATATCAAGCCCAACAACCTTAAGAGATTGTCCTGAGACTTGTTGATTGACATAGCGAAACTGAGCTTAAAAGGAAATTGCAGTCTCTTGAACTGAAATGGCAAACCTGTGTCTAATGGAATCAGCGGGATTCTAGGAATGAACTTATGTTCAAATGCATAGAAATAAAATTCAATTTTAAATTAAGACTAAAGCTACACAAATACAGGGTGTTTTTGAATTGAGTACAGATTTTTTGGGAGAAGTATTTTTTGTCATATGAACATGGGGTCCCCGCAGCTCCGTTTACTTACAATACTGCATTGAACAATCAAATGACACCGGAACGCAGTGTGCATTGGTAGGCCTAGATTATTTTATTTTTAACAATTAACACAAGCAATCTACTGTAATAACTTTTAAAATAATTGTTGGGCAAAGAAATTTCAAGGTGCATGTGCTTGTTTGTTGGTAGGCCTAGATGACTCATGTAAAAAGTACATCAAGTGAACTTTTTAAAACAAATCTTTACCTACTGCTTTCCCAGAATGCGATTAGTTCATTTACATATGGACTAATCGTATTTTACAAAGGGGTTGGATACCATGGAATCTCCTTGACGAAGTTTGTCCTAAGACTTTTCAACAAACAAGTACGTGCACCTTGAAATTTCTTTGCAAACAATTACTTTAAAAGTTAGTACAGTAGATTGATTGTGTTAATTGTTAAAAATAAAATAATCTAGGCCTACCAACGCACACTGCGTCCCGGTGTCATTTGATTGTCCAATGCAGTATTATAAGTAAACAGAGCTGCCGGGACCCCATGTTCATATGACAAAAAATAATTCTAAGGACCTCTTCTATCATCTCCCAAAAAATCTGTACTCAATTCAAAAACACCCTGTATATTTTTATTTATTTATTTATTTATTTATTTTTTGAAAACTACAATTTTCAATTCAAAATATTGTTATTATCAAAAATGAATTTGTTATGTTTAAATGGATAGAAATTAAATTCAATTTTAAATTAAGACTAAAGCTACAGAAATATATTTGCAGGCTTCTGAAGCGTACAACCTGCTGGCTTCTGAAGCGTTACCAGCAGTAAGCCCATTGTAAAAATGAATGTTCGCATATACTTCGTTTGTGAAAATAAACGACATAATGAACTTCGACGTTGTGTTGCAGAATATGAGTAACTGCTCAAATCAACGGCCAAGTCAATGAAATACCTTTCACACGTGTTGCGACGATTCCATTTTCCTGTTTGGCATGCAAAACAGGAAGAATGCATTTAAGAATAAATAGGTAAACCTACGTTTTTTTCTAGGAAAAGACTCTAAATAAAAGAAAATAGACAAACGTCAATATCTCACACACGATCGAAAGTAGATGTAATGTTTATAGAACATTTTTTGTTCCATTTGAACCATACAATGTTCCTAAACAATTGTGCTGGATAAGTTTGGGTCACCCTGTATAAATATGCACACTTTTAAAAAAAGAGAAGAGAAACGGTTTATTTAAAAATAAAAATTATATTTAAAGGAGAATTATTTCCTACTGAAAAAATGCGTACTTATGACTTGAATATAATACATTGTTAACTGAAAATGTACGGGTATAAACATTTTAACTGCCATAACCGTGTATTTTCATGGTGGCGCATAAAAATGTTAAAAAACTGAGTTTTTGTTAATGGTGGATGTAAAAGAAAAAAAAGGACGAGACACAAAAAAACCTGGAATAAAAAGCAAATTGGACACAGAATAGAAACACCCTGAAAAAAAAAAGCTGAAGTCTCGGATAGAATTCTTGGTCAAGGCAAAAAAAATGAGGTTTTTGTTAGGTAATTAAATAATGAGAAGAAGTAAAGGTCCAGGATTATTATACAACTAAATTTTAATAATAAAATGGTGCTGATAAATTGTTTTATTTATCAAGCATTGCTTTCTTAAAAAAAAATTAAAAACAATATTTGATGGGGAAAAGTTTAAGACCTATCACTTCTATCCCCTCCCCCTCCCCATTTTAGCGGCTTATTCCATTTACATGATCAGCCAATTACTATTACGTCGCATGCAAATATATGCAAATATATGCATGTTAATCATTTGTATTACATGCACTATTTCAAAATGACTTTACATTGGCAAAATGCAAGCCCATCTATCAGAAAGGGCAGACTCGCCAAGAAGTGACAGACCCGCAAAACAACTCCTAGACTGCGCCGCATTATAGTGCAAAAGTAAAAATAACATGAAATAAGTGAAATTAATGAAGAACGTAGTGTAAGTATCTGTTGGAAAAGTGTTTCATGCTGCTCGAATAATGCTGGAATTAGAGTAACGAAACCTTTTATCCTTACCAAAAAATCGTAAATCTAGACTAGAATTTACTCATTTGTCATGGACATTTAAAATGTGGCGTAAAATCTTGTTTTCTGATAAAAACAAGTTTCAACTATTTGGCAGTGACGGAATAAGAAATATTCGACTGTGTTAATGGTCAAGGATTTAATCTTGCACATCAATTGCCAACAGAGACAATTGCCATTGATCGCACTGATTGTGTGGGAGCATTTTCTTACGCTGGATAGATGACAACATATATCAAATAGATGACATTACGGATGGATATGTATACAGAGATATTCTTAAAGATAAGAAATTCCAAAAACGAATGGTAAATACCAGGTCATTTAATAAAGTCTTGCTTATTTCAGCAGCCTGAACCACTTAACAAAAATTTGCATCTTTATACCTATTCTTTTGAGAAGAGTCTTAATTGAAATTACTTTATGATAGTCACATGCAGTAAATGAAAGGTGAAAATTCGACAAACATTGTTTTTTGAATTCAAACTCTCACAATACAACTGAGACATCTTGAAATGTATGTTAAGGGTATGAACAGAATGCTTGTCAACATGAAAACCTCAGTTTTAGTTTTCAAAATTCTGGATGGAGATGAATCCGTCGAAGATAACACCCGTCGAAGAAAACGACCACCTGTTGATGGAGATGCACTGAAGGCAGTTATTGCGGCTAATCCATGCCAAACCTGTCATGCATTAGCACAGTGACAGAGCAAACTGTGCATAATCATTTTCGCATACAGAGAAAAGTTAAAATATAGGATAAATGGATCCTCCATCATAACCCGCTCTAGCTTTCATGCGGCCCTGGACGCATATTACCAACTTTTAAATTGCTAGAATTCATTAGGACTCTTATGCGTTCTCCTATGATGTCAGAAGCGGTGTGTTATGGATAACTAGAGTTGAAAACGTCATCTGCAGTATGACTTAATAATATTTTTATCTTTAATTTAATCGATTTTTGAAACAGTTGTCTGTTCTTTATCGCAAAATAAATTTGCTTCATTTTTTTATATCGCAAAATAAAATTAGAGAACATGATTTTATTTCAACGGCACAGATGTATTTCGCGTTCTGTTTATTGTTCGTTCAATGCATGTGAATAGGCTTTTAAGAAACCGTTTTTTAATCGAAAAAAGTATCCAAAATTTCATTTTTATGAATTCTAGCAATATAAAGATAGGTAATATGCGCTCCAGACAGAAGGACAAACTGCCCCCTTTAAATATATACTTTTTTAAAAATATACAGGGTGTCCCAATGGTACACGTCCAAAATGAAAAACTGAGTAAGGACCTCAGTACTTATGAGAATCACCCCCTTGTATGTATCCGAAATGTAATTATTATGGAGATATTAACGATTTTGTGATTTTGTCAGTAACCTTACCTTATTCCATTAAAATGTGTGTTTTCGGGAATGTATGTCATTTTGAGAAGATCAATGTCATTTTTATGTGTACTGTGATATGCTTCAACGGACTCTTCATAAACTCCTGAACAACAACCTTCATTGGTAAATCGCAAAGACCGTACTTCTACAGGTCTATGCAAGATAGCCTTTAAAATCCTACAGTTCAAGATCTTGGAAACTGTGCTCCATCTCTCCGTACTTATATGACATCTCTCCCACAGATTATCATCTTTTAGACCATTGGATAATCATACGTAAACGACAGTATAGAGATCGTCATGCCCTCGAAATAGAGTTGGAGACTTTTTCACCTCCAAAATCCAAGTTTTTACCAAAGACATGGGATTTACATTTCCCAGCCGTTGTGGATATGTTATTAATTGTAAAGTTTTTTTTAGGAATAAATTGAATTACTAAGAAGAAAAACTGTGAATTTTTAATATCATAATAATTATTTGTAATATCTTACAATATAACACAATTTTACCAATTTAAATGATAAATTTTTATATCAATAATGAATATATGTATAGTAATTATGAGATATATCGATTACTTATTCATTGTTGATATTAAAAATTCATCGCTTTTATTGTTAATATTTTGTTATATTATAGGATATTACAAACGGTTAATAAATTGTAATAAATTGAATGTTTTTTTCAGTATACTTTTCACAAGAACTTTTTAATGATCTGATATAAATTCCATAATATCATAGATTCCTGATATCCTATGTAAATTCGAGACAGATGTTATATGATCATGTTAAATATTTCTAAAACATGGCAGGTGACAAGTACTGGATTTGTTCTATTAAAAATCTTCGTTGCAAGATTAATTATTTGTTAAAAGTCATTCCACTTTTACAAAGTATAGCCTCTATCCGAAACATCAACTTTTGTCCAGGGTCCTGCCACCCTGTGTTCAATTTTAGTAAAATATAGTCAGAAATATAATTAATTTTATTTGTTTTATTGTACGAAATTTAATCGACGGATGGCAAATTTTTTTAAATTTTTTAAATTTTATGTTTATATTCGGTTTCATTGCTAACTTCTTGAATTAATTGTTGTACAACGTCGAAATTCTCAATGCTCTTTTTATTGAATAATTATAATAAATATTACTTGCCTATTCATAATCACAATGCTTATCAATCTGCCTGCAATTATTTAATTATTCAACCTGTATCATAGTTACTTTACTGCTTGTTTAAATTCTTTTTATTATTTAATGATGAGTTTCCCGAAAATTTTAATGCATAATGGCGGTAGCATTATTCTCATATCATTTTTTGTTTTTTAACCTTTTGTATTCATCTAACTAGCGATGGCTTCCTTTTTGTAGCGTTTCTATGATGGATCACATTTTGCTAAAGCTCTGGATAGGGAGCTTTACATTGTGCCACGCAAGGGCGCTGAAACTGACGACTTTAACACATTGGTCGCGACGATCGCCCCGTTTTTCAAGCATAGTTCAAAATTTCTCCACTCAAGGTTGCCAATACGTGCTCGATGATGGAACCAGAAATCTTATTAAGTGTCTCCTCTTTCTTATGAGCTCTTGGTTCTACTCATAGAATTCTTCCAGTGTATGGTATAATTAAATGAAATTAAATAAAATTAAAAAAAAAATACATTTTAGAAAAATATTGAATATTAATAGATTTTCGCTGCAAGTGGTAGCAGGTTTGACGTATATCATTTAGGGGAGAGTGGGGTCTGTTCGGACGCGGGTTGGTTCAGACAAATTGATTTTTTCAGTTGAAACTATGCGAATGCTGCCTAAAAAATTATCCCTAGTGTGCGACACTATACAGATTATGAAAATCTATTCGCCAGAACGATCATAAGAAAGGTAAGTAAATAAGAAATTCGGGAGTGTGAAAAAAAATTTTTGAGTAGGATTGTTCGTAAATTGTAGAGAAGTTATACGAGAAATGTTAACAGTTAGATATTTATTCCTGAGGGAGAGTAATATACTTAAACATATTGGAGTTTCATTTTGGCCATGTATGTCATTAGGCCTTAACAAGGTTTTATTTGATTTCTTGTGTGGTGGGGTTGATTCGGACACAACAAAGAGGGTTGGTTCGGACGCGTTTGGTTAGAACGTACAAAAGGAAAAAATGGCAAGATCTTCCTTCTAGGGAAGATATGAAGCGAGCGCCAGAAGATACCTATTATGAAAGCCGCAGTAGAAATGTCACGTCTGCTAGCCCTGCTTCTAAATGAAACAAAGCTGCTAGTCAAGTGATTGTGATCTTTTATAATGTTAGGCAAGTTGTGATAACATTTTCGTCCTCTTTTGATAATAAAGTTACCTTGTATTTCATTAAAATGGCGAAAAGCAGTTTATCCGAAACAGGTCGGCGACAGTCTGAAACAGCCCCACATGTAGGGGTTGCTTCGGACGTTGCAGTTGTTTTTTAAAACATATAAATATATAAATTATCATGTGACTACTGAAAAATCACATGTACAGGTAAATAACGAAAGGTTTAGAGTACAAAATACGATATATATATTCACTATTTGGTTCATGATTAACCCACAGGGAGAAAAAATTTGATTTTCGTTCGAACCCACCCCACTCTCCCCTACCTTTAATACTGGCAATTTGAAAACCCAGCATACAAAAAATTGAATTAATAGAACAGTAATAAAAAATCAATGTCATAAAAGCCCAAACGGGCAGTTATATAATTTCAAAAGAATAGTGTACTCAACAGTGAAAAATATGAAGTTTACCTAAAACATTTTTACATTTAAAAGATACAAATGATATTCTTTACAGTTCAACTGTGTATGTTTTGTTTTAAATTTAAGTTAAATAATAATGAAATCATTTCCTGAACTTTAAAAACAATAGTTTTTTTTTAATTTTTAGCACGGAAACTGATGTATTAAAATTTACATGTACTTGTATAAATACAAAGTAGAAAAGAGAAGTAAAAAATTTTCGCTGTTTGGACTCGAGCTAGGGATTATGGTTAACCCATTGATAGTTCAATAAAGCTTGAAGATTCTCTTCAGATTAATTATTATCTACTCTTTGAATTTTCATCAGTTTATTTGATGGTTTAAGGGGAAGGAGAATTACCGATTTGCGACTCGGAGGCTTGCTCTGCCGATTGAGCTGATTTTGAGCTTCATGGCCGTATTTTAACAGCTTTGTGGTACATTGTCTGCGCTAGCTTAACAGCTAAGAGCAGTGCCTGCATAAGGCAGGGCCCCTGGTTTGAGTTTAGAATGCGGAATTTTTCCTTCTCTTTCGTATTTTGAAATGCTTGAGGAGTTTCTTCATTTTAATTATTAGCCTCTCTACGATATAAAGGGTGGGAGAATTCTCATCATTCTGAGGCCAACTGTTTTTCGATGGCTCTTACCTTACGGGACTATGCTCTGTTAATCTATCTGTATTATCAGCGGAACGAGAATGCCAATGCTGCCCTTCATGAATTTTGGCGGTTAAAGAAGTGGCAAAGAGGACCAATGAGCTTAACACACTAACAAAACATGATTCAATGATTTGAAACTGCAGGAACTCTAGCACAGCAACCAGGCTGGGTTATGCAAAGCGGTTAGTCAGCAGCAAGTTAAAGTTGTAACTGGTGTTGTCAAACAGATGCTGAATGTGCAGGGTACCAGCAGTGGGGTGTATGACGATTGGTCTAACGCCAATTGGTCTAACGCCCATTAGTCTAAATCCCGATTGGTCCAAATACCGATTGGTCTAAATACTGATTGGTCTAAATCCGGTTAGTCCAAATTCCGATTGGTCTAATTCCCGATTGATCTAAAAAGAGACTAAAATGACTGAAAAATTTCCATTGAAAACGAGAAAATTAACTTGAATTATTCAAAACCTTTTTCCTTTAAGGAAATAAAATACATAGTGAATGTGTGTATAGTTTACAGAAGTATTCAGAGCACTCTTTGCACAATTACAATGTTGATGTAAATGTCATCCTTGGATAAATACGAGGGTTAAATCCCGTTTTAAAAAATGGATTTTTTTTCAGGAAGGTCAAATGAAAATAAACGAAACTTTATTGAATGCATTTTTATGAAAAAATTCTAATTTAATTATTCTTGAGCACCCCCTGTTTTTTATCTGTGTTTTTTTTAATCTGAATTTACTGAAGTTTTTTTCTTTTTTGGAAAAGAGAAGAGGTCTTTTTAATTTCCTTTCTAATATTAATTTACAAAATTAATTAACTGGTGATCGCGTTGGCAATAAAATTTATTGATGTTATAATTTAAACTTATAATACATTTAAAAATAACCTACACATTAAATAACCAATTCTATTATTTATATATTTATGTATTTGCTTATTTATTTATTTATTTATTTATTTATTTATTTATTTATTTATTTATCATTATTACACATTTACATAAATGTCATGCATCCGGGTTAATATGACAGTAAATTTAAATGATAAATGAAAAATTAAGCCAAAGCCTACAATCAACAATGGCTTAATTAGTCAGAGCGTCGGCACGATCCTTTTTTCTCTTTTTTTTTTTTAATTCGTCTTCAGTGGAAATTTTTTCAGCCGTTTTAGTCTCTTTTTAGACCAATCGAGAATTTAGACCAATCGGGAATTGGACCAATTGGGATTTAGACCAATCGGGAATTGGACCAATCGGGATTTAGACCAATCGGGATTTAGACCAATCGGGATTTGGACCAATTGGAATTTGGACCAATCGACGTTAGACCAATCGTCATTAGATCAATCGTCCTGGACTGCCAGCAGTGCTCGGGCAGTACCCTTACACATGCAGATCACATACTCAGCGGTGTGGAAGATCCTGCGTCAGATGTTTTACCCGTATAAAATCTCTTCTGTTCAAGAATTGCTCTCTGGCAATGTGGCCAAATTTTTGGATTTTTCTTTGAGATTTTTAGCATGCACGCATGTTGATTGTGCGTGGCCATGGCAGATTTTATGGGGTGATGAAGCATACTTTCATTTGAATGGTGGTATTAACACACACACCTGCTGCATTTAGGCTGTGAATAATCAACATGCTTGTGTGCAGGAGCCTCTCCACTCGCTAAAAGTCATATTGTGGTTAGGCTTTTCAGCATATTTTATCATCGGTCCTTATTTTTATAAGGAAAATCTTGCAAGTGGACCAGTGATCTGTACAATTACTGCTAACAGGTATGCCGATATGCTACAGAATTTCTTGGTTCCACAACTGCAGCAACGAGATATGTCAGGAGTCGACCACATTCCTGCAGGCAAAAGGTACAGTGTGTATTGTAGCAAAATTTCTCTGACAACAGAGTTATTATGAATGCATTACTAAAGGTATGGCCACCGAGGTTGCCCGATCTCAATCTTTGTGACTTTTGGTTGTGGGAGTTTCCTAAAGGTGTTGTGTAACAAGGACACAACGTTGAAAGATCGAATAACGTTACAGGTGAGACAAATTAATTCTGATATGTTGCGAGGCTTCATGGAAAATTTCCTGCATGGTATGAAGTTCTTGGAACATTACGATGGTGGTCATATTGAACCTCATTTGTATGTTACATTCATTTGTTGTTAATAAAATTTATGTGTGCTTTGTTGTTTGGCATTTAATCATTCAGTATTCAAACTAATACACTCTTGCAGTGCCAAAATTTTATTGCTGGTGACTTTTGGTACTAACTTTCATTTTTTTAGAAATCGAAATCCCATGGTCCACTATGTACGCCCATCAAATTTGTTTATATTTTGTCCAATACCTAGAGGGCTCTGGATACCTCACGTTATTTTATAACCACGATGTACTTGTATAATTCAGTAACTTAAAATAAGCAAAAAAATGGCTATACGACCTTTTACTCGCATCTGCATCCGCCTGGAGCCCCGGTCTAGACGGCAGTATACCTCATCCGCATAGATACAATGGGACGCATGGACGTATGTTAACGTGCTTACCTCCTCGTAGATCAGTTTTTCTATATACAAGTCATATAATAGTGGCATTGTATATTCTTGTATATTAGAGATATTTTTAGTGTGTAAGCCTAATGAGAGATAGCATAACTAGAGAGCCTCTATATCTTCATCGGTGATGCCATTGTCAACAGCAAATTCATAATTTGTAGTGGAAAGAAAGAGGCACTGAAATTAGATGCACAGTCGTCTCATTAAGTCTTCAAATGAAAAACGTGCATGGGAAGCCACATGAAATTACAACCCTGTTGGAAAAAAGGGATCACAATTTTCAGTTCAGTGCACGTGCAAAGCAGGCAACTCAGGAAGATGCAAACATGCGATTGATACACTGATTTACTTAAGTCAGTGCAAAGAAATTTCTGCCATTGTGTTTTAGCGTAATTATTTTAATTTCAGAAAAGAGTACACCGATAAAATTTGCAGTTATAATATGATAAACCCCTATTAACTTTTAGAAATTCTGTATCCCAGTTAGAAGAAGATTTCAGTTTCACAAATCTAATCCAAAATTGGAGCAAAATGAGAGCTAAAATTTGAACCAGTGCAAGGCAACGTTAGTGCAGGACTTGTACCACATAACTTCAAAATTTTCCAGAGGTTACTTTAGTGTAGAAAAAAGAAATCAACTAAATTCATATTCATGTTAAGCTGACACCTTTGGGAGAGTTAGCGATCTCATCACCTGAGAATGGCTTCTTGTATTCCGACGTATGTATCGCTATTCTAGCTTCCATCTTTTAAAACGTATTTCCTAACGGGCATTTAATTAATAAATTTAATTAATATATGCATGAAATGATAGTAAGAAATGTGCTCGCTGGAAAGCTGGATAAAAATAATAAAACCTCTCCCTATGGTGTCAGCTTAGTTTGAATCTGACTTTAATGAATGAAATAGCCAAAGAGCTGCCAGAAAAGAAACGCCTTTAAAGCATTTGCAAAAAGCTAACGGATGCCAAAATCAAGATCATGATGTAGTTCATGCCATTACTGATTTGGATCAGCAGCGGCAACAGAATGGAATCAAATCATTTTATAAACCTATGTAAAATGAAAATAATTTAGGGCATTTTTTTGGTTGGGTTCCTGATATACCAAGTGCATTGAAAGAGGTCTATGAAAACCATATACACTGTATGGCCAAATTATTATGACCACCTGAGAGTTTTAGGCAAATGAGCTATTGCGTCACAGCACTGCCGCTAGAGGGCTAGATAGATATAAAAAGGGAATGCAGGTGAGGTGAACCATCAGTTGCACTGTTTTTTTTTGCGACGATATGGGCAAAAAACGTGATTTAACTGAGTTTAAACGCGGGATGATCGTCGGCGCGCGCAGTGTCGGAACCATTATTAGCAAAACAGCTGAACTTGTGAAGTGTTCAAGAGAAGCAGTTATTAATGTTTACAGAGAGTGGACTACCAAGCAAAAAACCGGCTCTCAACGTCAAGCGTGTGGTCGTCACAGGCTCCTCAATGCTCCAGCTGAAAGGAGATTGGCCGGAGTTGTCAGGGGCGACAAAAGAGCAACACTGCGTCAAATAGCGGAAAATCTTAATCAAGGAGAAACTGTGACCGCCTCTGAACGAACTGTTCGCCTCTCATTACACCGTTTAGGCTATGGAAGCCGACGACCAGTTCGAAAACCTCTACTGTAAGCCTTGAACAAGAGCAGACGTCTCCAGTTCGCCAAGGAGCACAAGGGTTGGGCAGTAGATGACTGGAAAAGGGTCATGTGGTCCGATGAGTCACAATTTCAAATGCATCATTCAGATGGCAGGGTTAGAATATAGAGAAAACAACACGAAAGCATGGACCCCACTTGCATCGCCACAACACTTCAAGCTGGTGACGACAGTATTATGGTTTGGGGGATGTTTTCTTGCCATTGTTTGGGCGATTCCTCTGTACGGACGTATGCGTGCCTCTGCACGGATGTGTGCGTGCCCAAGATTATTTAAGTAGTATAGCAGATCAAGTACATCCCGTTATGTTAATGGTGTACTCTGACAGGGATGGATATTTCCAGTAGGACAATGCTCCTTGTCATAAGGCTGGCATCGTCCTCAGATGGTTCGAAGAACATGCTGGAGAGTTTACCTTGCTTCGTTGGCATGCACAATCCCCAGATCTCAATCCCATTGAGAATTTGTGGGATGAGATCGAACGGGCCATCAGGCAGCGCGATCCAGTGCCATCAAATCTGCAGGAATCGGAAGGTGCCATTCTTCAGAGTTGGTCTCAAATTCCTCCTACAACCTATCAAAATCTCATAGAATCCATGCCCGAAAAATGCAAGCAGTAATAAGAGCGAAAGGTGGCCCAACACTGTATTGAGGGGGTGGCCATAATAATTTGGCCACTCAGTGTATGTAAACAACAAGAACAATGTGAGCGTTTGTTCTTCCAAACACAAGATAGAAACAAATCTCAATGGTCTCTTGCATGCAGTGGTACACACTCACGACCAATTTCTGATGCAGCTAACTCTGTGGGTGATGGATTTTCAAGAGGAATGTTTTTTGATTACAGGATAGGAATTATGGTTTTAACAATCCCGGAATATTTTTAGCAGTCCTTACAACATGTTAAATAAAATTATTTACGGAACTTGCAAGTTATGTTATGACTCTATAGAGCTCACTTGGAAGATTCTTCATTTCTGATCTTGTTTTATATCTGTCTGTACGCTAAAGAGCTGATTTGCTTCTTGACTTTAGTACGAAAAGTTCATGCTTACAGTGAGGTAAATTTATTATGTCGCAGTGTGATTTTTAAGCGATGGTGCTGTGTTGGAAGTCCTGAATATAACATGTGAACTGTTTAAAATATATACAGTATTTAAATTAAAGTAAGCTTTATCGTCCTGATAGGAAAAACTCTTTCTTATTCTTTGGATGACTTAAGTAGGTTTCATCTGGATTCTCGCTTAGATCAATGTACTTCCCGTGTTTAAGAGAGAACTGGAGCCGGACACTGTGGACGAATTTCAATAAAGATAACAAGAAACCACGTATCCACATAAAACTTTTAATTGGACGTATGCGCATTTCGGATACGTATGTATGTGTATGCCACGCTGCCTTCTTCAGCGTACACAAGGATTTTGATCAGACTAGACAAACCTGTTCAGATCTGAACTTGTTGGAATCGCCAATCGTGCACTGATGCATTATCTCGTTGGAATCGCCAATTGAGGCCTCCAATCAAGGGGAATCAAATGCTCGTAAAGTAGTTCTTGACACTTCTTTGAGTCCATTTTTCCGTCAATGAAAGCAATATCCGATTTTCCACCTGCTCTGAATACAGCGCAGATCATTGTTCCTCCACCTTCTTGTTGATGACACACTCTCGTCTTTGGGGCCGTACACAAAACATGCTAATACGAATTGTAACCGTGCGATCCATCCAAACAAAATCTCTTCTCATCATAAAAGACAACAGTGTTCCATTCATCATCCCACTTGACCAATTTTTTTGGCCCATTCCGGTCGGATGGCTCGATGGCGCATTGTGAGCTTTTTTTTTTAATTTAATCTTCTGAAATTGGACGTGACTTTTAGAGTTCAGCGGGTTCCACACAGTTCGGTGAGACATTAATTGCCAAATAAAGAGCAATATCACGAATTGACGTTCCTTTTCTGGTGGCAAGAGAGAAAACACGCCGATGATCTCGCAGCTGGAAGTTTGCAGGACGTCCTGATCGTTTTTGTGAAGCGTATTTGTCACCCTTTCTCAAATCATTTTGTACAACAGTTTGTGATAAGTGCAGTTCTGCAGCAAGAAGACATGTAATTTTGCCTTTTCCGTACAAAAAGTAGATTTTTCTAATTTCCGACTCGGATAAGTGCTTACCACTATGTTATATGTCTTATAGGCTCTGTATGTATTTTTATAGTCCGTAAATATTAAGACGGATGCAACGATGATTTAGCTTAATATCGAAAGTAAAACTATTTAGTAACAGTTTGCACTCCTATTGGCTGAAGCCAATCGGATACATATTACGTCATATATAACATGCCGTTTTTTTTTTATAATTAAGATTAAATAAAAAGATTGATTACATAAATATTGTTCTATTAACCGTTGAGGCTTCTTTCTTCTTCTTCTAGATCGTCTTTTCTTTCTTTCGGACTGTGTTATTTCTCCTTCTTTCTCATCATCGTCGATTTCGCCTTCTTTCTCATCATCCTCGATTTCTCCTTTTTGGTCATCTTCTTGTTTGATTCGTTCTTCTTGATTCATCAGCTCTTGATCTCCCATCTCGTTCTGCTTTATTTCTTCCTTACACGGTTGTTGGTTTACTTGAACTTCCTCTTCTTCGTTATATAAGTCATCTGCTGACGTATCCGTCTGTTCTCGATCTTGTCTCGCACGAGGAATTGTCTAATTCTTTCATATGTTCGTCCGTTTTCTGTTATGAATCTGTATCTTCTTGGATATTTAGTTTGTTGTATCACTCTTCCTTTTTACCATCTATCTTTCAAAGACTTCTTCATCCATATGTTTTGGCCTGTTTGTAAGTCTTGTTGGCGCTTAACATGTCTGTTAGCATATCGTTGTTGTAATTCTTGTCTATTTTCCAATAATCTTCTAATATTTCGATTTGAGCAATTTTGCCTTGTTTTATCATTAGACTGAGGAATAAGTCCTTTTAGCTTTCGTTTAAACATGATATCTGCAGATGCTGGCATATCTTTAGCTGGCATTGTATTGTATGAGAATAGTACTTCACTCAAACGGAGATTCTGATTTGTTGATTTTCTCAGAGAACGTTTAAAAGTTTGAATTGCTCTGTTCACTTGTCCATTGGATCTTGGATATAATGGGCTTGAAGTAATGTGATCCAATGCAATGGTATTACAAAAATGTTTCCGTTGTTCTGTATTGAATGGCGGACCATTGTCTGTATATATTTTTTCCGGTACACCAAATCGTCCAAAAATGTCCTGGCAGGCTTATATTGTAGCTTTCCTAATAAGACTCGTTATCTGTTGTACCTCTATAAATTTGGAGAAATAATCCACTATCAATATATAGTCCTTGTTACTTTCTTTAAAGAAATCTGCAGCAACATATTGCCATGGTTTCTTGGGAATGTTTCTGTTGAGAATAGGTTCATGTGGATTGTTATTTCTCTATTTTTGACATATATCACAGTTCATAATATAATTTTTAATTTCATTCTTTATACTCGGCCAGTATATAGTGATTCAGTTGCCTTTTTTTTGCACGATGATACTATGCCTCTGTGGCCTCTATGTAATAATTCAAGCATTTTCTTACGTAATATTTTTGGAATTACCGGGCGTTGTCCTCTACATATCAGATCTTTCACATGATATAGTTCATCTTTGCATTGCCAGTATTGGCGTATTTCTTCTTTTAGGGCAGATTTTTCATTTGGCCATCCATTTTGAATAACTTCTTTTAACATTTGTAATTCTGTATCGGATGCTGTTGCAGTTTCGAATTCTTTTAATTTTCCGGATGTAATCTTTGCAACTATGCATATTTCAATTTTCTGTTCTTTTTCAATAGTTTTGTTGTCATACCTCTCTACTGAAGCTCTGGATAGTGCATCTGCAGCTATTAATTTTTTCCCTGGAACACGTTTTAGTTCTGCATCATATCTTTGGAAACGTATTAAAAATTTCTGTATTCTTGGTGAAACTTTATCAAAGGCTTTTTGAAATAAGGGCTTATGGTCTTTCTCCACTTTAACTTTCCTAGCATATGTGTAATAGTGGAATCGTTCCAATGCGAACACGATAGCAAGGAATTCTTTGTCGATCTGTGGATATGCTTGCTGCGCAGATGTAAGCGTTATCGATGCGTTCTCCAACAATTTTCCACCTTGTAAAAGCAGAGCACCTAATCCATACTTGCTTGCATCTACTGATAAAGTTACTGGTTTGTCATTATCAAAGTAATTTAGTACTGGTGCTTTCTGTAGCAGTCCTTTTATTCTGTCGAATTCTCTCATGTGTTCTTCTTTCCAACACCATGTCACACTGTCCTTTAATAATTCTCTAAGAATTATAGTTTCTTCTGAATAATGTGCCACAAATCTCATCAGGTATGTTGCTAAGCCTAAAAATGTTTTTAATTCTTCTTTTGAAGTGGGTACTGGATATTTATTAATAGCTTCCAGATTTTTTGGGATCTGGACGCACTCCATCCTTATTTAAGACGTGTCCCAAATAGTTCACTTCATCTTTTGCTAGTTGTAGTTTATCCTTACTGAACTTCAAATTTTCTTTTCTTGCTACTTCCAAGACCTTCTTTAATATTTTTGCATGATTTTCAGTATGTCGTCAAAGTATGGCGAGATTTCAGGTACACCGCAGAAAATATCATCCATAGTTCAATGGAGCACATAGCCTTCTGAAACATTTCAGGAGCACAGTTCAATCCATATGGTAATACTAGCCAACGATAATGTCCAAACGGGGTTACAAAAGATGTATAATAAGAACTTGCTTCCGTTAACAAATATTTTAAAATTTTAAAGTAAAAGAAAAGGAAGAAATAATTCTCAGTTCAGTAAAATAATCAATTTTTTAATCCACATAATGTAATAAACAATTGTTTGCGATTGTTTCACATCGGCCTCGCTTGCTCAGTGGTTGCGTGATCGCCTCTGATGCCCGAGAACGCGGGGTCATTAATGGCAGGTGCCAAAATGCGTTCTTTCTATCAAGAATGGTGAATTTTCTTGCTTCATGGGCTTTTGCAAGTAATTTATCTAGAGTTGGACGATTATATCCTTGTCTTTTTATTACTTTGTTCAATTCTCGTGGATCTAATACAATGCGTATCTTCCCATGTTTATTTATGAACGTAACGTTGTTAACCCAATCTGTCGAAGTGTCAACTTTCTTTTTCAGATTTTCCTTCTCTAGTCTTGCTAATTCCTCCTTAACATTATTTTCTAGAGCTGCTGGAATTCGTCTGGACATTGCGCGAAATGGTTGAGCATCCTTTTCTATTTGAAATGAGTATTGTCTTTTTAATCTTCCTGTGCCTTGAAAAACATCTTCATATTGTTCAATTATACTCTGAACATTTTCATGTTCTTGTTTTTTCTCTTGTATTTCTATAACTTCATATAGGCGTTTAATTAATCCTAAAGCTTCACATGCTTCTGCACCTAACACTGGTGTTCTGGCTTCATGTATCACTTTTTTTTTTTTTTTTTTTTTTTATTAATTAATTGGATCCAATACGTCCATCCAGGGCCTGTATGGCCAGAGGCCGACGAGTTGGGTCCCTGAATGGACCTGGATTCACGACTGCTGAATGATGGTCGCAGCAGCCGGGGGGGTAAAGATCTGCTATCACGGATGGTCACCCATCCAGTGACGAGCCGTGCCTGATGTAGCTTAACTTCACAGAAGTTGTGTTCAGTGAAAGCCCACCAGGCCACGGCCTCCCCCAGTTAAATATTGTACCATATTCTTATATTTGCATTTACATTTTATTTTTCTAAAATTGGTATCTTCTGTCCAGTATATGTATAAAGTCGTGCATTTGAGTGCATTATTTGTGGTTGTCTATGCCATTTCATCACAATTTGCTTTGATAAAATATTGACTTGTGCACCACAATCATGTTTTAATTTTACCGTATTTCCATTAATTAAAATTGGACAATACATGCATCATTATGATATTGATGTTCAATATCTGATATAATAAAACTGTCATCATCACTTGACTCATTGCGTAATTGATTTATTTGTTTTGGTTTATAAAATTTCTTTCCTTGTGTCTTCTGTTTAAACTTGCACATTTTTATAAAATGATTAGGGCCTCCACAGCCTCTACATTTAACATCAAATGCTGGGCACTCTCTATAATTGTGCGTTCTGCGACATTTTTGACAAAATTTTCTATTTTGTTCAGGCTTCACATTTATATTCGTAATTTGGCTTTTATAACGAAAAGATTTACTTACGGCATCAACTGGTTTATTATCTCTGTTCATTTCTCTGCCGCATATCTTTGAAACTTCAGCAGTTTGCATTACTTAATTACCTCTTCGAATTTTATCTGTCCTTGTCTTAGAACTCTTTCTCTCAATGCCTGATCTGAGAGTCCGCTAATTATTTTATCTTTAATTGTTCTGTTTTTATGCGTCTCTGTCGTATCTTCAAAGTTGCATTCCTCTGCCTGGGTCAAAACTTTGCTTAGAAAAATATCAATTGTTTGACCGTCCTTTTGAAATATGCTATGAAAAACAAAAGAAGCATACGTTACATTTTTATAAGTAGTGAAATGTGCATCATATTTAGCCATAATATTGTCGAATTTCTCGGGAGTTGTCCCGTCAAACGCAAAGCTTTTATATATTTTCTTTAATTCTTCTCCACAAGAAACTAATAGCAATGATTTACGGATTTCATCTAACTTGCTTGTATACTCTAAGGCTTGGTCATACATCTTATAGTCATTTTTCCAATTTGTCCATCTCTCTGCTGGGTTAGATCCTGATTCAAAAGGATTTATAGGCCTAATATTGATTGCCATTATTCACAGTTTGTGTGGTTTCCTTCCAGCGATGAGCACGTATAGTATTTTTCGTCGCACAATTTTCACAAAAATATCATCAAATTTATCACAAAAGTCACCTTCTTTGTATCCAGTCATTATTAAAACATCAGGAAGTGTTCACTTCTGACACCATGTTATATGTCTTATAGGCTTTATATGTATTTTTATAGTTTGTAAATATACAGACGGATGCAACGATGATTTAGCTTAATATCGAAACTAAAACTATTTATTAACAGTTTGCACTCCTATTGGCTGAAGCCTATCGGATACATATTAGCTCATATATAATACACTAGGCCTTCTTACCATAGAAACGATTCAAATGAATTGTTTTTCAATCAAAAATAAGTTAATACAGCAGCAGAACACTTTAAATTAATTTGCATACGAACACAGATCTTTTATTGGTTATTAATCGATGTGTTTGCAAGGGAATTTATAATTTCTTGAGAAGTTGATTACTTCTACTAATCAATTGAATACTAAATGCAGCCTGAGAAATGTAATGATGACTGATGACACCGCCAGATGGCATGACTATCTAATGCGCCGACAATGGGGAAGTTGCATGAAATTTTTATAAATTTTTTTTTCGATAGTTTAGATCACTAATATACCACTATGGGTATTCTTTTTTCTAATTGTGCGTAGTGTTTTTTTTTTAAATATTATTAAAGTTGACACCCCAAAAAACGCTACGTCATAGCTGAAAAGTGATGTGACGTCACGTGCCATGAAACCGGAAACCATGCCTATCTCTTTCGCTGCTTTTATGATCTGTCTGTAATAAACATGTATGCTTACAATTATTATTTCATTCCCATGTATACAAACACTAGTATAATAAGACTTAATGTCACGGAATTCGAATTCCATCGAGAATTCCAGTGACGCAATGACTTATTTTCGCTCTCGGATCTTCTAT
>JAHWFO010089184.1:351185-383650 GCA_023313115.1 Rhysida immarginata
ATTGTGACTTAATAAACATTTATTATTTTTCATATTTTATTCCGTGTCTATTACATGTAACTCATTTTCCACTGCGTAACTCTCATCTTACCCATTACATGTGATACTTATTAAAGTATTCATAAGGGCACCAAAACATCACGATAGAAGAAATATAAATAAATGAAAGTAATGAGGCGCGATACTCGATGCAAAATTAACGTTGGTTTTTATGACCTCGTTCTCTTGTTATTCTTCGATTTTCAGTTAGCCGAAGAAGGAAAGGACAAAAGCACATGGGATACAATTAGTTTTTTCGTCTGATTCTTCAAACGTAGCAGAACTTTGATCCGATTAAAGTTTAAATTTCGCCCGGTTTCGATCACCTGTTCAAGTGTATTTACCCATGGATGTATATATCTTATCTTTGTTTCGGTGATTATCAACTATAATCCTGAATTTCACAAGGAGAAATATTGACTTGAAAATAAGTAAAAAAAAGGACTCGTTTTTCAAACAAAATTTCGTGAGCTCTATTATTCTATCATAGATAGTTGCGTTTTCATCTCTTCTCGTGGAGGTCGAGGAATGCGGGGCAATCGAAACGTCGGCCCTATGCGTTCATGTGGTGCTATAATTTTTAAATTATATCTGAAATGATCGACTTTATTAGTTGGAGGAGCTTTTAAACAACCAGTTTGACTTGTATAGTATCAATTTGTTACTGGATGGTTTAATTATGCATTAAAATACGCGAAATAATAGCGGTATCGCTAAACAACATGCCATTTAGGATGTATTCCCTTTCCGCGCATGCGCAGTGGCAATGGTGATCTACAAAGGCGTGTGTTTCAATGACTGGTGACGTCACACCTCGTTTTAGTTTGGGGGCGTGGTTTTGCATTTTTAAAGTTAATTTTGATAGTTTTTTATACATTCAAGATTTTTAATGGCAATTTTCTTATTCAACCTACCGAAATCTATATAAAACAAGCCTTTTTTTTAAAAAACAAATTTCATGCAACTTCCCCATTACTCTATAATGCATGGGGGGATTTAATGTAAGTTTAACAGCATTACTTACTTACTTACTTACTTACTTACTTTTCAAACCCGCTTATCCGTTAGGGTCGCGGGGGCAGCAGCCCTATGGAGGATCTCCAGCGATCGCGATCTTCCGCCATCAGGTGCATGTCCTCCCTGGTAATATCCAAGCGACTCGAACCCAGATTCTCCATGTAGTCTGGCCACCTGGTTATAGGCCGACCCCTTGGTCTCTTATCCAGCGGCTTGGAAAATAACAACTGCTTAGGAAGACTAGTTTGCGGCATCCATATCACGTGGCCATACAAGCACAACTGAGATCTTTCAATGCGGAGAAGTAGTGGCTCAACACCTAAAGATTCCCTTATTGTGATGCTAAACACTCTATCCTTACCCTTTAACCATCAAATAAATTGATGAAAATAACTCAAATATAAGATAATGACTGAAGAAACACTCCAATATTTCGAAAGACAAATTGAAAAGGGAAGGAAAAATTCAGCGACCCGGATTCAAACCAAGGACCATATGTCATTCGATTGGAAATGATGAGAAAGGAAAGAAGATACGAGCTTTTTTACATTTTCTATATACTACGTTCGAAAAAATCTATATTTTGATTAAAAAACTTGGGGGGAGGGTAAAAAGTGCAGATAAAGAAGTATCTGCCACACCTCTCAGAAATCTCATTTCGGCCGCTTGTACCCGCGATCGCACTCTTTCGGTCATTACCCAAGCCTCATGACCATAGGTGAGAATGGGGACAAAGATAGATTTGAAGACGGAGAGCTTGGCTTTGTTACCCAGCTCGCGTTTCGTTACCACGGATCAACACAGTTCACGTCTGACACAGCTTACTGCACCGATCCGAGCATCCAATTCTTTCTCCTGCCGTCTATCACTCGTGAATGCAATCCCGAGATACTTGAATTTCTTCACCTGTCTCAATGAGGCTCCCCTAACATGGAGAGCGCACTGAGCAGGCTGTCTTGAAAGGACCAGGACAATCGGTTTTAGCCGCACTGATCTTCATCCCAGCTACTTCACATTTGTCTGCAAACCGGTCTAGTGCATGTTGAAGGTTCGTGCGAGAAGACCCAAGGAGGACAAGGTCGTCAGCAGAGAGCAACCTCTCCACTAGGCAGTCGCCCACACAAACAGGCTCATCGCCTCGGCTGCCCCTCTCTATCCAGTCCATAAAGATAATGAACAAGAGGGGCGACAGTACGAACCCCTGGTGGAATCCAACAGCCACGGTAAACGGTCTTGACTTAATGCCATTTATCCGGACACACATCTCAGAGGTTTCGTACAGAGACACTTGCCAGAGCTTCTCCCGAGGAACTCTGTCATATGCTTTTTCGAGGTCCACAAAGCAAGCGTAGACCTCTTTTGCATACTCCCAGGATTTCTCAAAGATTTGCCTTAGAGATGTGATCCGTCGTGCTTCGGCCAGGTCGGAAACCACACTGCTCCCCCGACGGTTTGGAGTCGACTATTTCCCGATTTCTCTTCTCCAGACACTTAGCGTACACTTTCCTAGGAATGTGAGCAAAGAGCTGCTTCGATAGTTGTTACAATCTCTCTGATCTCCCTTTTTGAAGATAGGGATCGCAATTCCTGTCTGCCATTGCTTAGGGGCCTGTCCAGATTTCCAAAGTTTAAAAATACTTGTTTAATAAAATAAAATAAGATTGTAAACTTGAAATAATATGCAGATAAACCAATTAAAGGAATTGCAAAGCAGTATTCGCTTTTTTATTATTTAATCGAATAGCCATTTTTCTCATTTCTCGGTTGGTTTTCATTTGTTTTACGGTTTGTAATGTGTCTCTATTAAAATTTAAAATATAATAATATAGCCTAGGACGATTATTACTAATAATTCGAGTGGAATTAAAATGCCGAATTTTTTTATTTGATTTTGAAAGTGGATGATACATTCACACTGTGAAACAGAATTGAAACAGAATTGCATTCAGATATGCTACATGATATTGCAAAATCTTTGTCTACGAAACGTATAAATCCTGTTGGATGCAATCTCCATAACACTGGAGTAACAAATAGAATTATCAAGTTCTACGTTCTTACGTGCTTCCACTTTCTAGTGAAAAACACTAAACAAGGATAAAAATGCAGTACGTGAGAAAAGTAAACTTTTAAAGCTCACACATACAGAAGAAAACATTGTATATTTGTTTTTATTTAGTTACCATAAGTGAAATGATTATATTAAAAAAACTAAGCACACTATAAATGATTAAATAGGTTTTGATCAGATAGTAAAAAAGTGTTTAGAACAAAATGAGGAATTAACAATATTACTGTAGAAAACATAATCTGCTATATATATATTGTAACGTGCTAGTAAACAGAGGTCGTGTTTACCGACACGTTGAGCTCCAGAGGGAATAAAAAGAAAACCCGACTTTCCCTTAAGAAAAACACAAAAGGCGTAATAATCAGCAAAACCCAGAATGATAGTAATATTAACTTGAACTAGCCCAGCAAGTAAATAAAGATTAAAAGGAAGTTAAAAATGAAGAAATAGTGTTAACCCTCAGTTAACTTAAATGAATAAATTGTCAAAAAAAAACACGAACTATAAGTTACGTCAACCCCAGATCACATGCGTTAATAATTCAATACCCCAAGACAACCTTACAGTAAAGAAAAACTAAAGAAGTCCAAATAAATATTTTCTTTATTGGTGACAGAATAGAGGTAGATGTTGCAGATAGCAGATATCAAGCAAAAGTCAGTAAGACTGGAATGGCAACAAAGGGTGAAAGTACATCGAGTCCACTTCAGGTACAGGCAAAAATCAGAAATCTGCAGATGAAGTAACTTGTTGATACAATGGAAAGTGAAAAGGAAGTCTCAGGGAAGAATCGAAGATCAAACAATTAGAAGGGTGTGATGCGTTGCTTGTACTGCAAAAAATAAAGAGAAACGGACAGCAAAGAAACTGAAAGCATAAATTGGAAATAAAAAAAAAATACATTTTCATAAATTCTTAAGTGATACAAAAAAATGAGCAAACGTTATGTGATATTCAAATAAGCATCTCAACAAAAAAAAGAAGGCAGAGATTAAAATAATAATCATCAAACCATTAGACCTCCTCCACAAGGAATCAGCAGGACGGATAACAAAATAACGCTAGACTAAATACGACGGGATAACACTAAGAGGAATAATACGTTAGGAAAGGACAAGACGGACCAAAGGGCAGGCACACAAAATGAGAGGTAACGGTCGGGCAAGACGAGAACGACATGGTTGAGGTCCTGAAAAACAAAACAATATTAACATTGCATCACCAAAAAAATAATAAAAAAATAATAAAATATTCTCAATTAAAAGGATTTAAAAATCATAAAGAAGGTAAATTATCGAAAAGTTAACTATTCCAATAAAGTTAAAAAAGAAAAGTCGGTTTTCTAAAAACATCTAGCAAATCGGAACATAGATGACAGAAAGTCATCCGAATGGTTAGTTTTCTGTTGAACACTAACACGTTGCATTATGAAGGTTCCAGTACAACTCTAAGTCGAACGACGAACTAACGCATCACTCCGGAATCAGCAGTAAGACGGAATCAGCCAAAGGACTATGGGATCCACATCATATCTTGGACGGGACGAAACATTCCTATGTCCATCAAACTAAAATCATTAGGCGACTTGAAGCATAATTGATGATCAGCCGAACACTACATCGGCAAAAAACAAAGTAGCAAACAAAAGACGGTCGACATCATGTCGGATAACTACACATAATCAAAAAACTCGTAGACTCCTCTGATGTGGCCTGACGAAATCTTAACCAAAGATTCCACAATAAAAGTTACTAACATCTTTTAACTGTATATCCATCTCGATATCCCAGAGATGGGAGACGGGATGATGATGCCGATTCAGAGACCGAGCTGATACTGACTAAACATCCTACTTTTAGTTAACAGGAAACCTGCTAGAACAAAAAAATATTTAAATATCACGTCCCGCGTGACAAAACTTCCGAGTTCTTGGAAAGGAAAAGATACATTTCCTCCAAGAAAACGAGCTATTTAATACAACGACGACTGAACAATGGCAACAAAGAAAAACGTGAAACTTTTAACAATAGAGATGACGACGAACCTCGGGGAAAGAAAAGATAATTATCGAAAATCGTATTTCTTACCAAAAAAAAATTTAAAATTTCTCTTAGAAATTAAATTTTTAAAACAAAGGTTTCCCAAATTTAATAGTTCGTGAAAGAGCGTTCTTAAGAAAACATATGTATAAGACACAGCAAAGAGAGAGATGATTTTAAATAACCAGGCTTGAAAAAGCATACGGGAGACATCATTTTTAAGTAACGCGTCATTATTAAAAGACGAAGAGAGAAGACATTGAGCTCACGCACGAAATAATTCTAATAAACGGAATTAGGTAAACTTACGAACTCCGAACGCTTAACTAAAAGCCTTAACGGAAAAATTAATATAATCAAAAAAATCCTCAAGCGATCAATGGAAATTTTCTATGGGGATAATAACCTAAGACGAGCGACATCCCAATAGAAGTCGTAAGACATGGGGAAACTCGACTTATAACGGTAATTAAAAAAATAAAACCCTAGAAAAAGAAGAAATGACGCGAAGAAGAAATTGACATTTTTAACTTTCCAGGCGAAAATATCATTAACCTATAAACTGACGCTAACCGAACGCGTCGAGTAATCCCTTTATAACAAAAATGTGGAGGGGGACTACGGTAACCTCCGTTAAAAAAAAAAAGTAAAGCGTAAGGTCAAAAGTTAGCGGATTACCTACACCGTTAAACATGGGAGCAGCAATAGTCAAAGGGTAAATAACAGGTGACCGGCAGCAGGAACATCGATGAGTCCTGGAGAGATAGAAACACGACGTTGGAAGAGTCCGCGAAAAGAGATAATGGAAGCAGAAAAAAGAATATCATAAAACGTATTTGTAAAAAAAGGTCTATTACTGTATGGGGGTGTAGAGGTACGCAACAATATATATATATAAAGAAGGATGTTTGTTTGTTTGTTTGTGGGTTGGTTTGTGGGTTTGTTTGTTTGTTTCTTATTCAAATCTACAGTTTTATTCTGACCTTGATAAAATTTCGCATACATGACCTTCAAAGCATGAAGAAGGTCACTGTCTACCTCAGAATTCGGAAAAATAATAACTATCGATAAAAAATCGATATTCATGGTTATGGAAGGGCATATTAATTAGAAATATCTCATGACCAACAATGCAAAGCAAAGTTTGTGCAACAATAGGTATCACCAATGGTGTCAACACGCAATTCACACTACGCTTGGACCAGCAACAGATATCTCATGACCAACAATGCAAGGCAAAGTTTGTACAACAATAGGCCTGTCGTGTTCGCATCAACAGGGGTCTCAATGCGCAATTCACCAATAACAATGAGCACAAAATTATTCAAAGAATTATAACAATGAACATAAAATGATGATGCAAAGACAGAACATTCGTTTCCAAGAATTATTAAAAATGAACAGGAAATGGATATAATAGATGACATAGATAGAGCAGTCTCTCTCGATGAGGCAAAGGTACACGTGCCTTTCTTCAGCTCCCTAACAAGCGTTCAGACAATTGAGAAAATTCTGTGTGTTTCTTTGTATAAGTGTGTGTTTACCTACAAGCTTAATTATCTCGGGCAACGCCGGGTCCTTTGCTAGACTCTCTCTCTCTATATAAAGAAGAATGTTTTGTTTGTGTGTTTGTTTGTTTTTTTTTTATACAAATCTACAGTTTTATTTCGTTCTTGATAAAATTTCGCATACATAACCGTCAAAGCATGAGGAAGGTCACCATCTACCTCAGATTTCGAAAAATAATAATTATTGATAAAAAATCGATATTCATGGTTATAGCAGGTCATATTAATGAGAAATATTTAATGACCAACAATGCAAGACAAAGTTTTTGCAACATAGGTACCAACAATGGTGTCAACACGCAATTCATCAATAACAATGAGCACAAAATGATGATGCAATGATAAAGCTGTTTTTTCTAAGAAAAATAACAATGAACTTAAAATGATGATGCAATATGGATAAGTATCAATTTGTAACAATGCGTAGAATTCCTGTTACTCATGCTTTTGTTAGAAAAGAGAGTTCTACGTACTTAAACATTTCTTGAGAATCTTTAAAAATGATCAGTAACTGGAGATAATCAGGAGTTAGCAGACTATTGAGAAAGAGTGGAAAGACGACAGAGGAAGTACTCATTTAGCTCCGTGTTGTATTGAGCAAACCGGAAGCAAGTAAATAGAAGAATCGGGGATCGCTAGACTACACAAAGTGATGAATGGCCAAGTTTTGCTTCAACACATCGAGAGAAGAAAGGGAATTGTAACAACATCAAGTATACATCTAAAATAAGATTACGTGAGTAAGAAATTATCAATGAGGTCCATCCATTGTGAGCCTTTAAACATTTTTTTTTCGAATTTGCATTAAGAATTTTGACTGTATTAATTCTAAGTATTGTCATGTGTTTATTTTAAACTTTTTTAAGATTGTTCTGTTTACCTACAAGTGTAATTATCCCGGACAATGCCGAGTACCTTTGCTAGTCTTTCTATATATATAAAGAAGGATGTTGTTTGTTTGTTTTTTGGGTTTGTGGGTTTGTTTGTTTGTTTGTTTCTTATGCAAACCTACAGTTTTATTCCGATCTTGATGAAATGTAGCAAACTTGACCTTCAAACCATGAGGAAGGTCACACTATCTACCTCAAATTTCGGAAAAATAATAATTATCGATAAAAAATCGATATTCATGGTTTTGGTAGGGTGATATTAGAAATATCTCTTGACCAACAATGCCAGGCAAAGTTTGTGCAACAATAGGTATCAACAATGGTATCAACACGCGATTCACAACAATCTGCATGGACCAACCAATATATATCTCATGACCAACAATGAAAGGAAAAGTTTGTGCAACAACAGGTATCAACAATGGTGTCAACACGCAATGCACCAACACTATGGTAGGATCAACAATATATGTCTTATGACCAATAATGCAAGGCAAAAGAGACTCTTAGTACTTAACAATTTCTTGAAAATCTTTATAAGTGATCAGTATCTGGAGATAATGAGTTAGCAGACTATTGAGAAAGAGGGAAAGACGATAGGGGAAGCACTCCTTTAGCGCCGTGCTGTATTGAGCAAATGGTAAGCAGGTAAATTGAAGAATCCGCGACCGCTATAATACACACTGTGATGAATGGCCAATTTTTGATTCATAACATTGAAAGAAGAAAGGAAATTGCAACAACATCATGTGTACATCTAAAGTAAGATTACGTGTGTAAAAATTATTTAGACTAGAAGGCATCCTTGGAGTGGTCTATCCATTGTGAGCCTTTAAAAAATATTTTTTCGGTAAATCAAGTCCTGGTATATCACCTAGAATGGATTTTTTCAGTGAAGAGGTAAATTTCGTTTTTTCGGAGTTTTCTTAGAATGGATAAGCCCTTCGCTTTATATTGTAGTGATTGAGTTATTATTTAACCAATTTGGAGGTTTAGTTTTGCTTTTTGAGGTTGCTGTGTTTACCTACGAGCATAATTATTCCAGGCAACGCCGGGCCCTCTGCTAGTCTTCTATATATAAAGAAGGATGTGTATTTGTTTGTGGATTTGTTTGTGGGTTTGTTTGTTTGTTTTTTATACAAATCTACAGTTTTATTCCGATCTTGACAAAATTTCACATACATGACCTTCAAAGCATGAGGTGTCTAGCTCAGATTTTGAAAAAATGATTATTATTAATAAAAAATAGATATTCATGGCTATGGCAGGGCATATTGATGAGAAATATTTCATGACCAACAATGCAAATAAAAGTTTGTGCAACAATAGGTATCAACAATGGTGTCAACATGCAATGCACCAATACTATGCAATGATCAACAATATATGTCTCATGACCAACAATGCATAGAATTTCTGTTATTCAGGCTTTTCTTAGAAAAGACAATTCTTAGTACCGGGTGGGCAAGAAATCACGTGAGGCGTTCAGAGCTCGCTAGTGGGAATTCTATTAGGCCAATTGTAGTACATTTTGGTGTACATACTTAGTGGAACATGCAGTTTCGATTTCTGCAAAAAAAAGTACCAAAAGTCGTCATAGTTGGCGCTTATTTCAAGAAAACAATGAATACATTTGCATAAGCGCGTTCCGTGTTGAGCAATCATGACAATAAATGGCCTGACGCTTACTCTGCCTGACCAGGCGTTATTAGTCACGTTAATTAACAGAAGAGCGACAATGCAAGTGTTGACCTATGTGAATTCCGGCGATTGAAAACGTTACCAAAAGGACCGATCAGCATAACTAATTTACGGAAAATGATTCAACCATTTGAATCTACCAGAACTCTAGGAGTGTAACCAGGCCGGGGACGCAAATGAATCAGGCAGCAACATGTTGAAGAAGTTTCAACTGCTGTTGTGGAACAGGAGATGACTACAGTGCAGGGTACCAGCAGTGCACACGCAATAGCACGCCAAATATATCCCATATTCGATGGTGAGGAAAATATTGCATAAGATATTGACATTTTATCCCTATAAACTCACACCTGTTCAACAATTGTGTAAGGGTCCGGTTTACTTTAACTTCATTACCATAACCAATTAATTAGTAAACGACTGTGCCATCTGATTACTTTCGGAAAAAATGGTTATTAACTAATTAACAATTAATATTTAAACCCAATACCGAATCTTACATAGTAATTCTTCCACACAAGTCCGTGCCAAGAAGGGCGAGAATAGAATGAGGGACTCAAGCTTTTGATTAACAACAACAATGAAATTTATTCATAATAAAAGATAGGATGAAAATAAAATGAAGATTAAAATATGACTTTGCACTCCTAGCCTCACTAATTTGATTAGGTTACAGTAAAGATGAATCTGAACCATAATATAATTAACCAAATGTAATTGATGAGATTTTATAAAAAGGAAACACTTTTTCATGGCCAAAGGGAAAACATAGATCATACATACTCTTTTGACGACTCCAATGGTCTTGCTTCTTTGGATTTGGGCTCGTTGATCTTCTGCCGATGTTTGTGGCTCAAATGGGAATCTTTAAACGTGATCGCGTCATTGTTGGGGACAATACTAACTGAATTTTACGGGAAAACTGTCATTATTTAAGTTGGGTTGCAACTGTGATATCTTTCATTAAAAAGCCTCGGTTATCGAGCAAAATTAAAATTGTAACTTCTGCACCATGAATAGAATAAAATAAATAAAATTTTAACTAAAAGAATTTTGATGTTTCCTTCATGCAGGACATGGATAGCAAAAGGGTTGCTATCGGTCGGATTACTAAGATCCCCGTCACTTACGCTTCGGTACCCCCGCACATAAGAGGGCAGAAATTGAAAAAAGCTGCTGGTGTTCTGGACGGTGCAAGATCCCAGAGAACACTGAATCTCTCAAAATTACAAGTTCCCTCGTTCGAGAAGGGGTTTGGAAACGACCAATCAGCAATTGATTATGTCGTCAGAGATCTGGAATTTTGGGGTTCAAAGGAAAGGTCAAAATTAAAGCTAAAAGCTTGTTTCTGGGCTCTTGAATAGGCGTCAATTCGTGTGATACCCACCTGCAACTCCAGATGTGCGGGTGTTGCATGGTAGAGGGTCATTGGTCAGCTTTCTGCTGCTCTTAATTGTCTTGGGGTAAACTTAAACAAATAAACAATTAAATGCTGGTAGTAAGCAAAAATAAGAATAAATTAATATTCAGAATTCTATTCTCATTTGAATAAGCATTATTATAAACTGGGACTCCACATTGCCCCCTTCCTTTAAGAAATGGCTTTCCTGTGGAACCATTTCTTCCACTTCCTCGTTGTTTTCAACTTGCCTCTGCTTCAGAATGTTTGCCGCAAGAGCAGTATGATTACCTTTGGGCCATGATGGAAGCTATCTAACTATATATAATGATTAATATGTGATCTTTAAAATAATTGTTATATAATAGCAAATAAATTTGTAATATAAAATACTGGAGAGTGACTACGTAATGATTCTGGACAATAATCCAAGTCTAGGAATATTCCTGCCAATTATGGATAACATAACATTACTAAAAGAAAGGATTCATAATTAAAGTAAACATTAGTTAGGATACAGGGTTCTAATTATAACACAGTAATGAATAAGATTTTTTTTTAAAAGTATCAGGTTAAATTTCTTAATAACCTATTTCAGGTAAGGTTGGAGAATAATAACTATTATAAACATTAAATTTGTGTTTCACAAGTAGTCATAACGTATTAGTTATAAAAGGGTAAAGTTCAAAGTCCAGAATATTATAGTGGTTGCAATTGGTCTAAGTCCGATATTCCAGGTAATTTAATCACACACATTTCTTGTCACTTTTCGCGAAAGTTCAACAAAAAAAATAGTTCTTAAAATGTAGCATAGACACTTTAAAACTAGCAACTTGGAAAATAAAAGAATGCAAAACTTTATTATTATTGACCTTTTGTTGCTTACATTAGGACTTAAGTAAAAATTTTAGTATTAAAGAAGAATGTGAATAAGAATTTAATAATGCACTTTTCACAAATTTAAACCACTTGTTAACATCAGGTCCATCCGTTTTATGTCACCAAATCAGTCTGCTGAATTTAAAGTTCACCAATCTGTTGCACACAGTAATTAACGAACTGTCACTGGTTCATTTGTAACTGTTCACTATTACTTTCTTAGCAAGTCGGGAGGAAGAGGAAAAAATCAGTTCCGTTTGCATGAGTTCCTCTAAACAGCTGGATGTTCTGCTCTAACCAGTACCAAAGAAATTGGTCAGGAGCAGAATCAACTTGGAATCCGTCTGGTGGCAACTTCCGTAGAATGGTTGTAACAGCTGAAGGCATCTGGAGACCTGGAGAGGGATCAGTCCTTGTGGTGGGGTCATCTTTATCGTGAAGGAGCTTGGAGGTGGGTGGTCCACGTCCACTTCGAATAGGCTGTAAAGAGAGTGGTCTATTTCCCAAACATGGCCAAGCGTCCTACCAATGTTAGATATAATCTATTCTATCAACTAACTACATATGAAAGGTGTTGTAATCGACTAGGTGTCAAGGGAAACTTAATTCGAAACAAACGAGAATGGTTTGTGTAAAAGTGAATTTTCACTAGAAGTTAAGGTTTCTCAATAAGAGAAAAAAATTAATTTTCAGCATTTTCATATACTGTAAAAGAAGTATCAACCAATGTCACTAAAACATCTAGCCATATCCTTGAAAAAATCTTTGCTAAGTGATAAAAATAACCTAATAATTGTCAATCACACAACTGTCAATATAAGATCAGTTAAAGCTCATTATAATGAGTGTAATTTATGGGTCTTGATATAGTTTCTTCACATTCATTAACTTTCCAGAGTATCACAATCCCTAATGGCTTATCCCACAGGTCCCGTCATCGTTATTCAGAAAAAAAGGATGGATGCTAAGAGCATTCCAAGCTCATGCAATAACAAACTTGAAAAGAGAGGGACACATTTCTTCAGATAAAAAAGAGATTCTAACTTACAACAAAATTATCTATCCAATTCTAGAAATTTAATAAAAGAGGGATAAATTCTCCTCTGTAAGTCGTTTTTAGTTCAATAATGCTCAAATAAATAATTAAATGCTGGTAGTAAGCAGAAATAAGAATAAATTAATATTCAGAATGCTATTCTCATTTGAATAAGCATTATTATAAACTGGGACTCCACAATTGCTTCCTGGAGATGAACGTACCCGAACTGACTTTTCGTTGAGTTTTTTAGCACGTATGGAAGTGGATGATGCACTTTTTGGCCATGGCAAGTTTTATGGAGTGATGAGGCACATTTTTATTTGAATGGTGATATCAATACCCACAACTGCCGTATTTGGGCTGCATCATATCCACAAGTGTATCTGCCAACTCCTATGCATTTACCGAAACTAACAGCATGGTGCGGCTTTACTGCTTCTTTCATCATCGGCCCATACTTTTTTCAGAAATCCGTCCCCGTGGACCGGTGACTTGTTCCGTCAATTCTGCCAGGTATGCCGATATGCTTGAGAATTTTGTGATACCACGATTGCAGGAAAAGGGTTGTCTGGATTCTACCATTTTTATGCAGGATGGTGCAGCAGATCTTGCGAGAACGTTTTTCAGACAACAGAATAAATAGTCGTGCATTTTCCATGGTGTAGCCACCCAGGTCGCCTGATCTCAACCCTTGTGATTTTTGGTTATGGGGATATTTGAAAAGCCTTGTGTTTCAAGCACATGTTCCTGACCTCTCAACCTTAAAGAATCAAATAACGTTACATATCAGACTAATTAATGCAGATATGCTACGAGCTGCCGTAAAAAATGTCGTGTACCGCATGCAGCTATTGGAACAGCACACTCTGTCATATTGAAACACATTTGTAATTAAAAATCAAACATTGTTTATTGTTGTTACTAAAGTTGGTTTGTACGGTAATTGTTCATTTGACAATTAGGTATTCATTGTTTTCTTGAAATAAGCGCCCCCATGGCGACTTTTGGTACTATTTTTTTTTTTTGCAGAAATCGAAACTGCATATTCCACTAAGTATATACACCAAAATGTACTGCATTTGGCTTAATAGAATTCCCGCTGAATACCTCACGTTATTTCTTGCCCACCCAGTAGTTAACAATTTCTAGAAAATCTTTAAAAATGATCAGTAACTGGAGATAATGAGTTAGCAGACTATTGAGAAAGAGTGAAAGACGATAGAGGAAGCACTCCTTTGGCTCCGTGCTCTATTGAGCAATTTAGAAGAATCGGCGACCACTAGATTACACAAAGTGATGAATGGCCAATTTTTGCTTCAAGACATCGAAAGAGGAAAGGAAATTGCAACAACATCAAGTGTAATTATCCCGGGCAATGCCGGGTCCTCTTCTATTTATAAATATGAAAATTTGGAATATACAAGGTGGGGCAAAAGATGTGCATTGGTTTAGAAGGACTGCAGTGAAGAAAAGTATACAATCCCATTTTTTTCTGAAAAGTATACAATCCCATTTTTTTCCCTTAAAGTTTTGAAGATCACATCAGCAAGATAGCGGCCATCAGAAGCGATGCAATAACGAAGGCGATTACTGAAGCTTCTAACCGCGTTATGGCACATTTGAACGGGGAAAGCGGTTATTTCCTCTCTGATTCTGCGTTTTAGGTTTTCCAACTTGTGGAGACGATGTTGGAAAACTTTTTTTTTTGAGGTAACCCCAAAGGAAGAAGTCGCAAATATTTAAATCTGGTGAGCACGCTGGCCACCCCACAACACCCCTTAGAGAGACCAGTGCAAAAAAGTGTTAACGGCAAACCCACGATGCTGTCCACTCCAAACCATTGTGCGAATGAAAATGGTATAATGCAGCAAAATCCATGATACACATCCCCGACTCCCAGTGCCACCATACGCTGAAAACTGGCAAACCGAAACCGATGCACTTCTATTGCCCTACCTTGTATAAAAAGGTGGGGCATTTCAATTTAAAAACCATTACACTTTTCCATATAATTATCTTCTGCACTTAACTGTTGTTACAATTAAATAATACCTTTTGTAATTCGATTAAATAATAAATAAAACGAATACTGCTTTGAAATTCATTTAATTATGTGTATCTGCATAATATTTCGAGATTTCAATGTTATTTTTTGTATTAACCAAGTATTTTTAAAATGTTATTGCTGGTATAAGAGAAAACAGCCAAGAAACTGTGGACACAATAATCAAACTAACGACGACGGGAAACCACAAATCCACAATAATCATTTAATAATGCCTCAGATGTACATTTCGAAAGCTATGCTTTCTTCATCAGTGAGTGATTAACAAACAGAGAACTCGGAATTTATAAGAAAAATACAACAATAATTGACCAATTACAGAAAAGTAACCTTAATAACTAATTACAACTAAACTAACACAAAACAAAACAACCAATCACGCTAAACTGTTAAGACCCGATCAATTCAAATTTAAAAATATCCACCTCCAGACACTACACTTAGAAGGCAATCCACTTATAAGAGCCGATATATCGTTTACTTTATAAGAATCGATATATCGATTACTTAAGAATAAACTTAGCGAGGGGTAACCATTCCCCTACAGGCATGGTGATGAAGAAAGCATAGCTTTCGAAATGTACATCTGAGGCATTATTAAATGATTATTGTGGATTTGTGGTTTCCCGTCGTCGTTAGTTTGATATGTTATTGCTGTTAAACTTGCATTGAATGCCATCCATTAGAGAATAACTGTCCGCGCATTAGATAGTCATGCCATCTGGCGGTGCCATCAGTCATGATAAAGCGAAATCAGCGGCAATTGACACACTATTTCTTCTAGCCACTGTAGTGTAACTTAAAAAATAGATTTTTCTTGGTACGCCATCTAGAAGCCGAGTTCCAGGCTTAATACTCTTAAAGGGCAACTGACATCAAAATTTTCGATACTATAAGATTAAGTAAATAATTAAACAAAATTGCATGATTGTATAATGCAAAAAATTAATTTCGAAAGCTTTTATTATTTATTTAATAAAATGAACAATATTCGTTATATAGGGCGAAAAACATTCTTCAGATAGGGGGAAGTCGATGACGTCATACGAACGAAAGGGGTTTCCAGTTCTGTAGTCATTACCGCTAAAGTCTCATTCATTCAATGGAGGTCAATCTGAGAACAACTCGAAAAAAGTTCTCGTGAAAATACGTATCAGCCTTGCAGTCTTTATGATCCCTTTCTTGTTAAGTAAATAGTTACCCAAAACAGAGTAACATGGAATTCTGTGGGAGCGCGCGCAATATCAACTATAAAGATTCAACCAGACCCATTTTCAAAGCAACTAAATTGTTGCTCACTCGAATAGAATCAATCTATCTATCTATCTTCTTTCTATATATATAACTAGCAAAGGTACCCGGCGATGCCCAGGATAATTACACTTGGATGTAAACAGAACAATCTCAAAAAATTAAATTAAATTTTGCAATATCTTAAAAATAAACACATGAAAAAGCTTAGAATTAATACAGTAAAAATTCTTAATGAAAATTCGAAAAAAAACTTTTTAAAGGCTCACAATGGCTGGACCTCTCCAAGGATGCCCCTGCTAGTCTATATAATTTCTTACTCACGTAATCTTACCTCAGATGTATACTTAGTGTTGTTGCAATTTCCACTCTTCTCTTGATGTGTTGAAGCAAAACTTGGTCATTCATCACTTTGTGCAGTCTAGCGGTCGCCGATTCTTCTATTTACTTGCTTCGCATTTGCTCAATACATCACAGAGCTAAAGGAGTGCTTCCTCTGTCGTCTTTCCACTCTTTCTCAATAGTCTGCTAACTCTTCATTATCTCCAGTTACTGATCATTTTTAAAGATTTTCAAGAAATTGTTAAGTACTAAGACCTCTCTTTTCTAAGAAAAGCCTGAATAACAGGAATTCTATGCATTGTTACAAATTGAAACTTATCCATATTTCATCATCATTTTATGTACATCACCGTGTTATTTTTCTGCGAATTTATTCAGGCTAATTTTGCTGTAAACATCTTTTTTTAAAATGTCTCATAAAAATGTCAATTTACATAGAGCTGTTTATTACACTGGCCAACAAAATTTAAGATTTTTCTTGTGACAAAATATAAATGGGTGATTTTTGGTAGTATTTTTTTGGTAGTACGAATGTAATTTTTAACTTTCTCTAGTACGCACAGCTTTCTTGTTTTACAAGGAAACATTTTTAAATCATTCAGTGGTTGGGCCCTGGTAAATTTTCTTTGCGGCCCCAAAATACGGATACTTTAACAATGTAGCCGCTTCTCTTCACTCCCATTACTTTAACATAGAAGTCTCGATGTGCATAACTTGGAAACTTGACGTGATAGAAAAAATCTAAAAGCAGATTCGGATTCTACCTACACAAAATGAGTGGTTTTAGTCACAAAATGTGTGTTGACTAGTGTTATTCTCTTTATTGATATGAAGTTAAAAGAATACTCAAATAAAAATGTTAGACAAATTATGAACAGAAATATGAAAACAGTTATTCATGAAGTGGAATAAGATAGGCTATATGTAATTTTTTTATGTTTTATATTTGTTAACTACAGGAAATTAGTTTCCCGTATTTTTTACCCTTAAACGATGTAGGCCTGTGTTTGTATATCTGATAAGGAAAAATTATAGTAGTCTCATTGAGGCTGTATATATCAGTTGGTTAGAAAGGGGGGGGGGTGTCTGATGGGCGCAGACCCTCAGTCTTTAAAAAATAAATTCAAATAAATTCTTTCCTTTGTCGTATGATCAGCCATCGCGCGATGTGCAGAAGTGAACAGTAACCGATATTTATAATTAGATATAATTCTGCGCACCGGTTCATCCCGATCGTAAGAGAAATTGACACGGGTGTGAGAAACATATACGGGTGGAGAGCGAAATCATTACAACCGTAAATATATAAGAGAATGTTATAAACACATTATTAATATATAAACTGACGAGTCTAATTGTTAATCTTGTAAATCTTGTAACTTTTACTTGAACATATTAAATCGACACATATATTATACAAATGATGAAAAATAAACTAAAATTCAAGTTTGTTGCAAATTTGAACCCGAACAACGCTAGTCCAACAATGAACATTTCAATGTAAGTGGATCTCATTTTTGTATTTGGATTAGGGATCTAAAATTAAGGATAGAAAATGATCGAGAAAGTAAAAATGATGAGTTATTTTATATTAGATAGCCAAGACGATTCTCCCGTGTGACATCACGCCTAGCGGTGAATTGAGGCGGCGCTCAAAACGAAATGAGTTTTGAAAACTGATGTTTGAAAAATTATATTTAAAAAACTCCTTAAGTCATAAAAATTTTAAAAGTCGAATTAGAGTTAGCTGTTGGTCCTTTATGTTATAAAATAATAAAATTGATAGGTGATTTTTGGTGTCAGTTGCCCTTTAAGTATACTGGTACAAGTGGTTCATAAAAAAATGAAAAGATGGAGCTAGAAGCCAATTAAAAATAAAGCTCTATATATACCCTGGTTGGAAGAAAGTAATTGGACACCCATCCACCAGGCAAAAAATGGACCTTTCCGCTACCAACGTGTCACTACTGTATGGAAATGCAAAGATAGTCATCAGACATCACCATTGACTCTAACATCATGCCGCCACAGGTGGAGCTGACTGAGTTCGAAAAAGGTGTCCTGGTTGGAATGTCGCTCCAAGGCGCATCCATACGAGATATTGCCAGCAGCCAGAACCACCCGAAATCAACAGTGGCGTAAGTGCTGAAGTATAGGACCAATGGACATTGTACGAATGCACCAAGGCCTAGTCGTCCACCCGCATTGACCGACAGGGACCGTTGGGTGCTGCAGCGGGAGATATGGAAGAACTGACGTTCCACAATGACCACCATCGCCGGGGAATTCCAGCAGGCACTTGATGTCACGTATCCACCAAGACCCTCCGAAAGGAGGCCCACATGCTGTGCTATCATGGCAGAGCAGCAGCCCACAAGCTGCTAGTCACACTGGTGAACAAAACCAACAGACTACAATGGAGCAGGGAATGCAAAGATTGGACCGTTGAGGACTGGAAACGTGTTCTCTGGAACAATGAATCTCGATTCACATTGTTTCGATCGCATGGCAGAGTTTGGGTGTAGCGTTTACCTGGAGAACGGCTCCTTCCTGAGTGTATCATCCCAACAGTGAAGTTTGGCGGAGGAGGAATTATGATGTGGGGCTGTTTTTCCTAGTATGGCGTAGGCCCGGTAGTGAAGGTGGAAGGCACCATGAGGGCTACGGACTACACTATCATCCTGGACAATTCCATTCTCCAACCCTTTGGCAAACCTACGGTCGAGAGCCATGCCTGTTTCAAGACAACAATGCCAGGCCACATGTTGCAGCTCATACCCTGCAATGGTATGCCGATAATAATATTGAATGCATGCAGTGGCTAGCCCAGAGCCCCAACCTGAATCCCATCGAACATCTGTGGGATGAAGTCGAGCGTCGTTTGAAGGGTTGTAGCCCATTCCCCAAAACACTACCTGAACTGTGGACAGCTGTACGGGACATTTTGCGGGAGATTCCTGTGGGGGTCGTACGTACTCTTGTGGAAAGCATGCCCTGGAGAGTGGCCGCCATGATTTCAGCCAGAGAGGGGCCGACAGGATATTAGCTGTTATCAATATAAGCAAATAAAAGCACTGTGCGAGGTGTCCAATTACTTTTTTCCAATCAGTGTACTTAGAGCTTTAATTAAAACAGGAATCGTTCGCACTGGCATCGTCATTCAGTGCACATCTCTTCTGCGCATGTAACGGCCCCCGTCCTCCCCCTCCAGCTTCCTCAGTAATTCAAGGCCCTCTGCTTCAAGCCACCCTCGCTTTCTATATATCCCCCCTTTCCTATCCTTCTTATTGCCACATTTCACTTATGGGCCATTCATCCTCTAACCTTCGGAAAGCGAGCATGAAGAGAGTAGAATTATAATTAATGTGCTTGATGGATTGACTGCAAATTCATTAGTGCTTACACCGAAGAATACAGTGAGCTTGCCAATCACTTAGATGCTGCTATTACAATTCTGAACAAAAAAAAAATTTTAGAAAAAAAAAATATTAACATACCTACTGTTAATGAAATAAATCAAATAACAGCATCTCTTCAGGATCCAGAACAATTTATAGTTGCTGTTCATGCAGAGTTTGATCATACTTACACTTCAACAAGATCTTGATAAAAATAATTCCCAAAACTTTCCCCTACTACCCAAAGTATAACATTCCAAAATCTTCAATTTAATTACATTATCATTAGGCTTGTTTGTACACTTTAGAATTGTAAAAAAACATACATCTTGTGCTAAAAATGTCTGTGTGAACATTTGGTAAATAAAATGTATTTCATTTTTTTATATTTAAAAAATATTTTTGTTTGACCAAAACGTCAGTCATTTCAAATATGAACGTTAAATGCGCGATTAAAAATACCTACTGATAATTTATATCCCAATGATCCATTTTTTAATACACTGTAATTGGTTTGTACTTTTTCATATATATGAATTACATTGTTTTATATAAATTCAACGTGAAGACACTTGTACAGGATCGGGATCGGTGGAGAAAGAGGTTTTCAGTCTGAACCCGCCAATGGACAGCACCCTCTTGATGATGATGATAAATGGATCAAAATATCTCCAATAAATTATTTGGAACTCAAATAAATTACTAATGTATTTCTTCTTTTATATTGTAAAAGATATACCTTGCTTGAATAAGATCCTTAGTTTAATTTTTAATAGGTTTCTGTGTTGAGTTCCAACTAATATCCACCCAACGTTATTATTCACAATGATGATAAATTGAAAGTATTGAGAAATTTAACAAAATCTAAAGTTAGAAACACAGGTATTGCGGGTATCCACATGTGGTAAAGAGAAAGGTAGGGAAGGGGGGTGTAAAGAGAGCGAGGGTGGCAGGTGAGCATTAGGCCAGGTGTGCACTAAGGTGGTAAGCAAGTGGAGTGGGAGTGGCGTGGTGGTTAAATGGCAAGTGGAATTTTTAAACCTATGTAAACAAATGTGAACGCGCACATCAAGGTGGAGTAGCAGTGGTGAAGTGGTGAAGTGGAGTGGAAGTGGCGTGGCGTTTAATTTTCGAGTGGCATGCCACTTCGCTGCCACTTGCTAGTACACATTCGAGTACACAGAATGCGAAACAGCAGTGTTGTTATGAGAAATTTGTGTCTTTCTTCTGAAGCACAGGACATAGTATTTCAAGTAATTTGCAAAATGTTACTTTCTTCATTCGGTAAAAAAGTTTGAATTTATCATCGTTTAAATTCAAATCATGTCTATATACTTTGTGTATTCCTTTTTTTTTTTGCCAAAGAGGGTGAATCCAAGGACGCTTTTTTCTGCGATGATTTTGTGTATTAAAATTTGCAATTTGCACAAATAACAGTGCATCTTCATCTTCTGAGGACGACATAGTAAGTGACAAGTCGGTGGCACGATATGATACTTGCCACTTCAGTGCGCGTTAAACCACTTCAACACCACTTCTTAACCACGCCACTCCAACTCCACTTGCTTACCATCTCACTGGCAACCTGGCCTTAGAGGGTCCTGGATTCCTGAAGGAAGGTGGAGGGGAAGGAAGGGGGCTATCACGGTCCCAGAGGAAATCTCTTCCATGCGTAGAAGAGATGCGCACTGAATGATGATACAAGTGGCCAATGTTTTTCCTTCTCTTGACTGTGTGATGATTCCATTAAAACTAGGTTGCCTGTAAAAAGAGTGGAGATGTTCGGGAAAAGATTTTTTATGTAAAGATAGATATAATTTAAGTTTCTATTTTTTCTATCCTTTAAGTTTTTTACTGTTTTGCAGACAGTGATTGTTGAGTATCTCCACGTGATTATCACTGTCTGCAGCTAGTTGTCCCTCGCGAATAATTTTCGTGATCACGAGGATGTGTGTCCCACTATTGTTGATGTTCTTTCCGTGGTTACTGTTTTTTTTTATTTCAGACAGACCACTTCCAGCAACTGGCTTGACCAGTCGTCCCTCCTTCAGGTCCTCCACGTCATTCCTAAACTGCAGCATGGCATTCAACTTCAATTTATCATTTTCATTCCAATGCTCTGAAAATAACTCCTACCCTGCCGTTCGATGTTTAGTTTCGTATTGAATTTTTTCCTTTTCTCACGGCAGTCATGATTCTTTACCGAGCAGCATTGTTTTGCGGGTTACCCCATAAGGTAATAATGAAATTTCTTTTAATGCTATTTCAGCAATAACGCGCATAAGGGACGCCATGCTGCACATTTCATTTTTTATTCCCCATTAATAATTGATTATCATTTCGCAGTCTTTCTTTAGACATTAAATGGGAATTTTGAAATTTCTTTTCTTTATTCTTTATAAGGAACTAGAAGAGGTACCCGGCGTAGCCCGGGATAATTACACTTGCACAAACTTTTCCTTTCATTGTTAGTCATGAGATATTGATTGTTGATCCCTGCCTTGTGTTGGTGCATTGCGTGTTGATACCATTGTTGATACCTATTGTTGCACAAACTTTGCCTTGCATTGTTGGTCATGAGATATTTCTCATTATTATGCCTTGTCATAACCATGAATATCGATTCTTTATCAATAATTATTGTTGTTTTCGATATCTGAGGTTGACAGTGACCTTCCTCATGCTTTGAAGGTCATGTATGCGAAATTTCATCAAGATCGGAATGAAACTGTAGATTTGTATAAAAAACGTACAGACAAACAGACCCACAAACATCCTTGTTTATATATATAGAAGACTAGAAGAGGTACCCGGCGTTGCCCGGGATAACTACACTTGCACAAACTTTTCCTTTCATTGTTGGTCATGAGATATATATTGTTGGTTCATGCAGTGTGTTTGTGAATTGCGTGCTGATACCATTGTTGATACCTATTGTTGTACCAACTTTGCCTTGCATTGTTGGTCATGATATATTTCTCATTATTATGCCTTGCCATAACCATGAATATCGATTATTTATCGATAATTATTATTTTTCCGAAATCTGAGATAGACAGTGACCTTCCTCATGCTTTGAAGGTCATGTACGCGAAATTTCATCAAGATCGGAGTAAAACTGTAGATTTGTATAAAAAACGTACAGACAGACAGACCCACCCACCCACAAACATCCTTCTTTATATATATAGGGGACTAGCAAAGGTACCCGGCGTTGCCCGGGATAATTCCACTTTGATGTAAACAGAACAATCTCCAAAAATTAAATTAAATTTTGCAATATCTTAAAAATAAACCCATGAAAATGCTTAGAATTAATACAGTAAAAATTCTTAATGAAAATTCGAAAAAAAGGCTCACAATGGCTGGACCTCTCCAATAATTTCTTACTCACGTAATCTTACCTCAGATGTATACTTAGTGTTGTTGCAATTTCCACTCTTCTCTCGATGTGTTGAAGCAAAACTTGGCCATTCATCACTTTGTGCAATCTAGCGCTCGCCGATTCTTCTATTTACTTGCTTCCTATTTGCTCAATACATCACGAAGCTAACTGTCGTCTTTCCACTGTTTCTCAATAGTCTGCTAACTCTCCATTATCTCCAGTTACTGATCATTTTTAAAGATTTTCAAGAAATTGTTAAGTACTAAGAACTCTCTTTTCTAAGAAAAGCCTGAATAACAGGAATTCTATGCATTGTTACAAATTGAAACTTATCCATATTACATCATCATTTTATGTTCATTGTTATAATTCTTGGAAAGATTGCTTTAACATTACATCATCATTCTGTGCTCATTGCTATTGGTGAATTGCGCATTGATACCATTGTTGATGGAAACACAATGGGCCTATTGTTGCACAAACTTTGCCTTGCATTGTTGGTCATGAGATATATATTGTTGGTTCATGCAGTGTGTTTGTGAATTGCGTGCTGATACCATTGTTGATACCTATTGTTGTACAAACTTTGCCTTGCAATGTTGGTCATGAGATATTTCTCATTAATATGCCTTGCCATAACCATGAATATCTATTTTTTATCGATATTTATTATTTTTCCGAAATCTGAGGTAGACAGTGACCTTCCTCATGCTTCGAAATTTCATGAAGATCGGAATAAAACTGTAGATTTGTATAAAAAACATACAAAAACAGACCCACCCACTCACACACAAACATCCTTCTTTATATATATAGATAGATAGATTGGTCTGTCTCAATTTTTTTTTTATATTTAAAGTTAATTCACTCAATGTAGTGATTAATATTTCTCTTTACAGTGTTTTTTGCTGTATTTGACGTACATTTAAGTATTTTTTTATTTTATTCCGAGAAATATTTTCTTTTGTAATTGAGATCGCAATGCGTATTTCTCAAGTTAAACCATATTGTATAGAACATTCTTTTGTATAGAATATTTTGATATTTTATAAATAAATATTGCATTTTTAAAACCAAAATCTTTTAATGAGCCACGTTCATTCTTAAGTTTCGGGGTTTTCTTTAAAGTAACACGCCTTAAATATTACATTATTTTGCTTCCCTCTATGAACATATGGTAGCAGGGCGTGGTTTCTTTCTTTTATTTTAATACAATTTAGAGGAATCGTATTTTGAAGTGGGTCATTCCCTCCCTAGGCACAACGAGTGCCAATTATATTCAATGGACGTATCTAGTTTTAACCTTTCTCGAAACCAAAGGGCTAGTCAAATATGTCCAAGAAAAGATCTCTCTCCCTACAGAAGCATTAGCCAGCTCATCCGTGCACCTTGATTGGGCAAGAGTACGGCATTACCTCCTGAGTATGGTGAGTGATGATATTGTCATCATGCTTCAAGATGACAACTCCTATACATTGTGGGAAGGAATTACGCGTCGATATGGAAGGCCGGATTCAGTGATACAGGCTGAAATAATGCAGCATCTCTCAGCCTTGCGTTTCTTAGACGCTGATGATCAGAATGCCTATGTAGCAAGTGCGCTACAAATACGTGCTCAGGCTGGAGCAATATCCCTGGTTCTGGTTGATAAAATTTTGATTGACCATATGGTCGCAGGTCTACCCTCAATTTATACTCCATTGAGACTCGCGGTCCAATCAAACCCATCAATGTCAATTGAAACCTTCCTGAGTCAACTAAATGTCGTTTTTAAAGACCACACCACACTAAATTCCTCAATAGGTGTAGCCTTGTGTGCCACTTCTGTTTCTTCCCCGCGTCCACATCCAAATGCCCGTTGAACAAATGACGTAATATGCCATAATTGTGGAGGCCGAGGACACGTAAAAACTGTATATCCGTCCAAAATGTATCCCACTACTGCAGGTCCAGCTACTTCATGCACCGCGATACCCCCTTGTTCGCAGGATCCTGCATCGACAAAGCGCATGCCTCGTGCAGCAGCTTCACGTCCTGCAGCCAACTGTGTTGGTGTTCCAAACAAGGATTGGATAGTTGACACAGGCAGCTCATTTCACTTAATTAAAGAAAAACAGTTCTTTGATTCTTTTCAAAGCTGCCATAAGCAGATACATACTGCAGACCCTAAGAAAACGATTGCTGCCATCGGTACTGGTGCGGCAAGCGTGTTATTAGATTCAGGAGCAGTTTTAAAACTCCATGACGCGCTTTATGCCCCAAACGCGCGCCTTATTCTTGTCTCCAAGAGTCAATTATCAAAGCAGGGTTACAGTCTTCTTTTCGGCCCAACTGGTTATTCCATTACTGCACCCAAGGGCACGACCATCACTGCGCAGGAGGGCATGGAGAGCATGGAGCACGACCATCCCGTTCCTTCCTGTGGTCTCAAATATTCATTCAGTTTCCCGAACGGACCCCCCCATAACTTTCTATGGCTGTCACTTATAGTGACATTCACAATGCGTTGGGCCACCCGTCATCAAAAAAACTCATCGCAGCCGTGAAACACCATAGCATGCGCGGTCTTGAAGTTTTGCCGCCATTAATTGATGACCAACCATGTATTGCATGCCTTCAGGCACGATTATGCAACGCCCCTCACAACATTGTGCAAGGTCAACAGTCAACACGTCCTTTACAGCTACTTCACGTGGATACAGTGGGACCAATGCCTACCACTTCTATCCATGGAAACAAATGCCTGTTAGTAGCTGTGGATGACTTCTCACGAAAAACTTTCGTTTGTGCTACTCCGACAAAAAGTGAAGTGCCAAAAGCGTTAATAGACTTAATACCAGAGCTACAACGCTCTACAGGACAAAATCTGGCGTATGTACGTTCCGATAATGGAACAGAATTCATCAATGCAGAGCTAGGTGAATTCTGTACGAAGCAAGGCATATCTCAACAATTCACCGTTCCTGAGAACCCCCAGTCAAATGGTGTTGCTGAGAGAACCGTACGCTCCATTTGCGATGGAATTCGAGTTCTGCTCGCATCGTCAAAAGTTCCGCACCGATTCTGGGACCATACTGCCACTACAGCAGCATTCAATCTGAATTCTTTGCCTAGGCAAGGTCAAACTAAGTCTCCTGAAGAGATATGGTCCAAAAAGAAACCGACCATCAAATATCAAGCTCCTTTCGGTTGCCTGGTATACTATTATATACCCAAGTCGCACCGATCAAAATTTGTCCTTCATGTCCCGGGTACGTTATTTATGCGCTCAATGAGAGCAAGTTTTTACGAGCACGAACCGTTCGTTTCTTTCCTAAGATATTTCCACAGTTCACAAGAAAATCAGATCCATCATCTGTTCCTCTGGTATTTCCAATTCACATGGAAACCCCAGTCTTTGAAGCACCACAGCCTGATGAACCACATGTAATTCTGAGCGTACCGCCAATCTCACCCACTTTAACATTAAACGAGACAAGAATGCAAGTCCTATCTCATACTGAGGACACGCTAGTGGTCACACCTCCATCAGAAACCACATAGATGGAAGATGCTCCAGTGTGTTCGTCTAAATCAGCAGTGAACCAACCACCCCTTGAAGTCCCACAACTGGTATTACGACGTTCACAAAGATTAAAAGAGAAGGCAGAAAAACAGCGTGCCGCCTTATGTCATCCTGACTTTACTGACTCCGACTTGCTAATCACTCCGCCAATCACTGCCAAAATTTCTCACCTGTCATCAGAATGGAATCCCTCTGCTTACTGTTTGCCATAGCTGCAAAAAGTTAACGTTGGATATTTTATATGATTGAAGTTAATTTTATCACATATGGAGATATTTTATTATACAGAAAAACAAAATGCATGTTTCTTAGTATGCTGAAAGTGATTATCAATGGACTAATTACTTTTTTCTTTGTACAAAAAAGACGTCAGATGTGCCAGTATGACGTCAAATCTGCATATCTTCACGCACCGTTAGACCACACCATATATCTGTCGCCACCCAAGGGATTATCAACGCCAGTTAATCACGTCTGCAAATTGGTAAATCACTTTACGGCCTCAAACAAAGTGGAAGATGCTGGTATGTAAAATTGTGTCAGCTTCTTACCCGATTAAAAATTCTTTCCATCCGCAGCAGACGATTGTTTTTTCTACTAGACCTATGCTGGGTGCACCATTCTCTTAACAGTCTACGTGGATGACATCATGGCAGCAACAACAAATGTCTCTATCCTAACCTCCATCATGGACAAAGTGAAACAAGAAATCGACCTCGTGGAGTTAGTAGCGGTAAAGCATCTGCTAGGTATGAATGTGTCACAAGTGAACGGTTCAATTCATCTGTCACAGGCACATTATATCAAGCAAATCCGGCATGATTATGGCCTTCAAGACATCAAACCAAAGGTCATGCCACTAAGCCCTCACGTGAGCCTTGATGATACTGCGGATTCACAACCGGTCGATTATACCAATTACCAATCTCTTCTCGGTTCCTTAATGTATATAATGACTTGCATGCGGTCGGATAGAGCTTTTGCAATTACTAGGCTGTCGACATATGCTAAATCGTTGGTCTATTGTTGCTTTCTCGTGTTTGCAAGTTGTAAATAATTTAAAAAGTTTGAAACAAAATTATCTAAGTTACGTCTAGGTGCCAAAAGAGACAAAAAATTGGCAAACTTTTCGCGCAAACAACTACGTTCGTCATCAGGCCTCGTTCACCACTTCAATGTCTTGCAATAGGTTACGTGTCAATTCGTCGAGGGTCAATTCGTCGAGCATCAGTTCGTCGGCGTGAATTTGTCGAGCGTCATTTCTTTGAGACTGTCAGTTGGTCGCGCGGTTTGATCGTCGGAGGTCAATTTGTCGAGCGTCATTTCGTTGAAAGTGTCAGTTGGTCGGGCAGTCAATTTGTCGGCGGTCAATTAGTCTAATGTCAATTTGTCGACCGTGTCAGTTAGTCGGGCGGTCAATTTGTCGGGGACAAATTCGTCGGGTGTTTCAGTTGGTCGAGATAATAAATAAAAAAACTAAAAACTTTCATAAAATTCATTAACGAAAAAAATTTTTGTTACTAATTTATTTACTTGAAAGGTAAACAATAAATACCGTTACTGTTAAAACTCCGTATCTATAAACAGCTTTTGTAAGCAATGTGATATAGTAGCCACAATAAATCTAATTTTGTGCCCCAAATTATTTATACCGCTTCAGTATCTTTCATTTTCAGAATGAAATTAACAACTGTATAAAATTAATTATCGGACAAATTCAGCACATACACGAAATTATCTTTTTATTAAGTAAAAATTAAATAATAACATAAATAATAAGCTTGCCAAAACATTTAATATCCTGTGGTCGATTTCCTCAGTTTAACACAAAATTTCACGTCACCTGTTCGCAGACTGGCATATGCACATATTCATAACAACATAATAAATAAATAGTCGAAAAAAACCTTTTAAGAACATTTATTAACGAAAATCAACAAATGGCATTACTGTTAAAATGTGTATTTAAATACAGCTTTTGCATGTAATAATCAACAAACGATAATCTGATAATAAAGGAAATAATACGCAAGGCACAGGGGGGGGGGGGTTCAAACTAAAAGGTTGTCGAGGGTAGGATAAAAGCCCCTAACTGCTTATACTGCTTCAGAATATACTTAATAATTATAAAAATATTACGCAGTTTTAATACAGGAAATTAAATTTTTATTAAGTAAAAGTTAAATATTACTAGAGCTACTAAAGTGTAAAAATTAAACAATAACATAAATACTACATGATTAATAACTATAAAAGAAATTCAATAAACGTGCCATGGAAGATCATCAGAGGCGGCTTGAAGCCCTGTGCGTGAACTGTCGGAAGACATTGCCAGAATTTTTAAACGGTATAGGCCATGCAATCAGATTGAATTGAAAATCCTACACTCTCATATTTATGTTATTGTTTAACTTTTACTCAATAAAAATTTAATTTCTTGTATGTGATCAGTTTGTGTAAAACTTTTATAATTATTAGGTATATTCTGAACATGAAGACTATGAAGCAGTATAAGCAGTTAGGGGCTTTTATCCTACCCTCAACAACCTCTTTGTTTGAACCCCCCCCTCTGCCTTTCATATTATTTCTTTTATTATCAGATTATCATTTGTTGATTATTACATGCAAAAGCTGTATTTAAATACACATTTTAACAGTAACGCCATTTGTTGATTTTCGTTAATAAATGTTCTTAAAAGTTTTTTTTCGACTATTTATTTATTATGTTGTTATGAATATATGCCAGTCTGCGAACAGGTGACGTGAAATTTTGTGTTAAACTGAGGAAATCGACCACAGGATATTAAATGTTTTGGCAAGCTTATTATTTATGTTTTTATTTAATTTTTACTTAATAAAAAGATAATTTCCTGTATGTGCTCAATTTGTCCGATAATTAATTTTATACAGTTAATAATTTCATTCTGAAAATGAAAGATACTAAATGGTATAAATAATTTGGGGCATATGTCGTCAACAAAATTAGATTTATTGTGGCTACTATATCACATTGCTTACAAAAGCTGTATATAGATACGGAGTTTTAACAGTAACGGTATTTATTGTTTACCTTTCAAGTAAATAAATTAGTAACAAAAATATTTTTCGTTAATGAATATTATGAAAGTTTTTTCGACCATTTATTTATTATCTCGACCAACTGAAACACCCGACGAATTTGTCTCCGACAAATTGACCGCCCGACCAACTGACACGGTCGACAAATTGACATTCGACTAATTGACATCCGACAAATTGACCGCCCGACCAACTGACACTCTCAACGAAATGACGCTCGACAAACTGACCTCCGACGAACTAACCGCGCGACCAACTGACATTCTCAGCGAAATGACGCTCGACGAATTGATGCCGACGAACTGACGCTCGACGAATTGACACTTGACGAACTGACTTAATACCCTTGCAATTACTTAAATATCTTGTGTTTATTGAATGTAATTTTTACGTTTGGGTTTACGGTTTGTTTTAAAATTTTCAGGATAAAAATCTTGCTCGTTGGACCCAAATGACCCTTGAATAAAATTTTTTTTAATTATATAAATAAAAAATTATGTAAAGTTAAAATTTTTTTAACATCCCTTGAAATATTTATCTATTACTAGCAAAGGTACCCGGCGTTGCCCGGGATAATTGCACTTGTAGGTAACAGAACAATCTCAAAAAATTAGACTAAATTTTGCAGTATTTTAAAAAAAAAAATGCTTAGAATTAATACAGTAAAAATTGTTAATGAAAATTCGAAAAAAAATTTTTTTAAAGTCTCACAAGGATGGACTTCTCCTATAATTTCTTACTCACGTAATCTTACTTTAGATGTACACTTGATATTGTTGCAATTTCCTTTCTTCTTTCAATGTCTTGAAGCAAAAATTGGCCATTCATCACTTTGTGCAGTTTAGCAGTCGCCGATTCTTCTATGTACTTGCTTACCATTTGCTCAATACAGCTCGGAGCTAAAGGAGTGCTTCCTCTATTGTCTTTCATTCTTTCTCAATAGTCTACTAACTCATTATCTCCAGTTACTGATCATTTTTAAAGATTTCCAAGAAATTGTTAAGTACAAAGAATTCTCTTTATTTAAGAAAAGCCTGAATAACAGGCATTCTATGCATTGAGTTCTATAGTGCACCAACTTTGCCTTGCGTTGTTGGTCATGAGATATTTCTCATTAATATGCCCTGCCATAACCATGAATATGATTTTTTTTTACCAATAATTATTATTTTTTTCGAAATCTGAGGTAGACAGTGACCTCCCACGTGCTTTCAAGGTGATGTATGGAAAATTGTATCAAGATCGGAATAAAACTGTAGATCTGTATAAAAAACAAACAAACAAACAAACCCAGAAACAAACCCACAAACAAACAACCATCCTTCATTATATATAAAGATAGACTAGCAGAGGACCTGGCGCTGCCCAGGATAATTACGCTTGTATGTAAACAGAACAAACTCAAAAAGCTAAATTAAACCTCCAAATTGGTTAAATAATAACTCAATCACTACAACATAGAGTGAAGGGACTATTCATTCTAAGAACATTCCGAAAGACAGGAATTTACCTCTTCATTGAAGAAATCCCTTTTAGGTGATATACCAGGACTTCATTTACCGAAAAAAAAAGTTTTAAAGGCTCACAATGGATGGACCTCTCCAAGGTTGCCTTCTAGTATAAATAATTTTTTAGTTTAGATGTACACATGTGTTGTTGCAATTTTCTTTCTTCTTTCGATGTCTTGAAGCAAAAATTGGCCATTCATCACATTGAGTAGTCTAGTGGTCACCGATTCTTCTATTTACTTGCTTACCATTTGCTCAATACAGCATGGAGCTAAAAAAGTGCTTCCTCTATCGTCTTTCACTCATTATCTCCAGTTACTCATCATTTTTAAACATTATTAAGAAATTGTGAAGAATTAGGAACTCTTTTTTCTGAGAAAAACCTGAATAACAGGAATTCTATGCATTGTTAGAAATTGAAACTTATCCATATTGCCTCATCATTTTATTTTCATTTTTATAATTCTTGGAAAGGATTGCGTTATCATTGCATCATCATTTTGTGCTCATTGTTATTGGTGGCTTGTGCGTTGATACCATTGTTGATCGAACACGACGGGCCTATTGTTGTGGAAACTTTGCCTTGCATTTTTGGTTATGAGATATATATTGTTGGTCCATGCAGAGTGTTGGTTATTACGTGCTGATACCAGTTTTGATACATATTGTTGCACAAACTTTGCTTGCATTTTTGGTCATGAGATATACACTATATGATCACAAATATTCGGACACATGCATGTTTGCGCTCTAGCTACGATTTCATGGAAATCAATAGGGCGTTGCACATCCCTTTGCCCGAATCACAGCTTCCACCCAACAGCTACCAAATGTTGGTAGGTACTTTCCGGAATGTTCCTCCATTCCTCCCGAAGAGCGAGAATCAGTTCAGGTACAGAAGTTGGCCGATGTGATCTGGCCCGCAAGCGTCTTTCCAATTCATCCCACAGACTCTCTGTAGGATTGAGGTCGGGACTTTGTGCCGGCCAACCCATTTCTTCGACCCCTGAGTCCGCAAACCACTGCTGTACACGCCTCGCTTTGTGGCACGGAGCATTGTCGTGTTGGTAGAGAAATGGCCCATTTCCGAAATATTGCCACAACGTTGGAAGTGCACAGTTGTCCATAACATTCAGATAACGGTCGGAGTTCATGATTCCTTGCACAGGAACGAGCTGGCCCAGTCCGTACCATGAACTTGATTATGGGCTCTGTGCACTCAGGTAAGAAG
>JAHWFO010089184.1:384050-411023 GCA_023313115.1 Rhysida immarginata
CAGAGTGTGTAGCGAGATTCGTCTGTCCACATTACACGTTTCCATTGGTCCATTGTCCAGTTTCTGTGGGCTTTGCACCACTCCAGACGTCGCTTGCGTTCATTCTGCTCATGTGGGGCTTGTGGGCAGCAGCATGGCCATGGAATCATCGTGTGCAGTTCCCGACGAATTGTCATGGTATTGGCATCATTTGCAGAGGCGTTTCGAAACTCTGTGGCAATTTTTTCCGCCGAGGAATTCCGGTTGCTGCGGGTGACACGACGAAGCACTCGATGGTCTCTGTCCGTTAGTTTCTTGGGTGAACCGGTTCGTTGTGAACTTTTGTCGAATTCAACCTTTTCTTGTAAAAATGAAAGCTTTTATTCGACTTTAATAGATTATTGAATATGGAACTATTGAGGTGGACAAATAAGCTGGAAATTCTCTTAATATCCTGATATGAAAAAAGGTTTAATTTAAGTCCATACGAATTCTTGGAAGGACGAGTTCTTAAACCTGATATTCCAAAACTTTCAAATGGATTACGGAAATTTCTGTTGTGTTTAATTATCCAGAGATACGTGCTCGATCCCCGGGTCTTCCATTTCATAATGACATCGCCTACTGTTGACTTGGGTATCTGAAGAAGGCTGGAAATGTCACGCACGGACTTGCCGCATAGGTGACATCCAACGATGGTTCCACGTTGGAACTCACTGAGCTCTGCCGAACGACCCATTCTTGCCAATGTCCAAGCAGAGTTGTGTCTGAAGGTGTGGGAAGCTATTTAAATGATGTGCAAGTCATTGTCATGTGACATTGGGCCAATCGATGATCTATGAGGGGTGTCCGGATATTTTTGATCATATAGTGTATATTGTTGGTCCATGCAGAGTGTTTGCGAATTGCCTGCTGATACCATTGTTGATACCTGTTGTTGTGCAAACTTTGCCTTTCATTGTTGATCATGAGATATTTCTCATTAATATGCCTTGCCATAACCATTTTTATCGATATTTATTATTTTTCTGAAATCTGACGTAGACAGTGGCCTTCATCATGCTTTGAAGGTCAAGTATGCAAAATTTCATCAAGATCGGAATAAAACTGTAGATTTGTATAAGAAAGAAACAAACAAACAAACCCAGAAATCCACAAACATCCTTATAGAAATATATATAAAATCATTAATGATCATTTGACAGCGCGGAGCAGGTACAAGGCCAGTCCTTTTTTCGTTTAACTGTTTCTAATGTTATGTTGAAACAGACTATAATGCTGGTTAGCTATCAAGATATTATTTGTATACTAGCAGAGGTACCCGGCGTTGCCCAGGATAATAATACTTGTACTTAAAAAGAACAATCTCAAAAAATTAAACTATAACTAGCAATTGTTTAAATAATAACGTAATCAATACAACACAGATATAAAGGACTATCCATTCTACGAAAAATACTAAAAACAGAAGTTGTAGATGATATATCGGGACTTTTTCTAAACCCTTCTTCGCTTGCTTCACCACTGTGGAGCATCACCAGATACTTTAGCTTCAAATTTTTCTTGTCCTTGACGTAGAAGCTGTATTTCCTCTTGCTCTATTCGAAACTCCCTTTGTTCAGATGTTTCAAATGCCCGTATAGCTTTTTCAGGGAGATCAAGGGAGGCACGCCTGATTTCTTTGCCTCATCAATAGACGCTGCCTTATTAATATTCTGTCACTGCATCATCATTGTATGCTCATTAATAATAATTCTTGGAAATGTAAGTTTAATTATCGCATTATCAGCATCTCAGTTTCCAAAATATACACATTTCTACAGAATATAGTCAAAATGTATTTTTATGAAATGTTTGGATCTCATGAGGTAGCAAATAAGCTAAGTGATAATCCTGCATGGCTCTGACTTTTTTTTGGATTAAATTTTGCAATATCTCTGATTTTACTCCATACATTTGTATAAAAAACAAACTCCTACAAACCCACAAACATTCTTCTATACAACTCAGTTGCAAAAATATACGATCACCTGACTTTTTATGCTTAACCTTGATTTATTTTTAAGCTTGTAAAAAACATAAAAGCGCGAATCTAATTCTACATTTTTCTAGAAAAAATAATACGGTTTTAGACTGTTTGAAGGTTCTAGGAAAAATAATACTAAATTGTTACATGATTGTAATGGGTACATTAAATTAATAACTGATCATCCATGCATTGCAAAAATATGCAATCGCCCTTTTACCTGTTACAAAAATTTCCGATCACCCCTTAAATAATAGACGGGTTTTTTAAACTGCTCGTTAATTTGCATAAACTAAAAGTTCTACAATTCTTGTACTTGTATATGGACTTGTATACTGTGGAGAACTAGCTGGATATTTTCTTGATGTCAAAAAAATCCAAGACAGATTTTTTTATCTGCCAAAATGGGACGTGGTAAAAAAAAAAAACTAGTGAAGAACTTCGCAATTTAGTGGTGCAGAAACTTTCAACTCGTAAAATAGCTGCTGATTCAAAAGTGTAGTAGTGGAAATAATCAAGAAATGGAAAATAACAGGAACCCCTTCAGCAAGCAAGCAGAGTTGTTGTCCACGGAAAACATCAAAAATTTCAAAAGGCAAACGTCATGTTACCACATCCGAAGTCACAACAGCCACTACAAGAAGAAGACTACGGGAAAAAGGTTTTGGGTTTTACACTGCTAAAGTAAAACTTTTACTAACAAATCTGCAAATGATGAAAAGATGCAAGTGGGCTAATGAGCATCTTCAATGGTCCTTGGAGAAATGGAGAACTTATCTTTAGTGAAAGTAAAAATATAATTTCCGGAACTGGGAAAAACGCAAATAATGCAGAGGACCGAAAACAAATTTTTATAAGGAAAAAGGATGTGGATAAATTAATACTAATGCAAGAAATAAAACACTCTTTAACCACTCGTTGTGGTTAAAGAGTGTTTTATTTCTTGCATTATCTTTAGTGATGAGTCAAAGTTTACGGTTTGCTATGGTGAAGAAGGCCGAAAAGTCATCCGTAAAAAGACTGAAACGTACGCACCGGAATGTCTCAGTAAAAGTGTAATGGTGTAGGGCTGTATGAGTGCACAAGGTGTTGGGAAACTTAAAGTCATCAATGGAACAGTAAATGCATCTTCCTATCAAGACATCTTGGAGGAATGTTTATTCCCATCTTTACCAAAGCTAGCCAGAGATGGAAAAGCGGTTTTCCAACAAGATGGGGCAGGGCAACATCAAGCTCGGACAACAACGACATGGCTTCATGTGAGACGCATCGACCTACTGGAAAACTGGCCTTCGAACAGTCTAGACCTTTCACCAATTGAGAATCTTTGGAGGATTTTGAAACGAGCTGTCAACAAGAAGAAGCCAGGAACAAGAGAGGCATTGAAAAGTTTCGTGGGAAAACTGAATGGGAGAAAATCCAGGCTAATGAATGTGAAAAGCTATTTTCAAGCATTCCAAATCGTTTGCAGGCCGTTTTTTCTGCTAAAAGTGGAAACACCAAGTACTGATTGGAAATTTTTGTAACTCATGAAAGGGCTATTGCATATTTTTGCAACGCAAGGGTGATCAGTTATTAATTTATTGTACCCATTACAATCATGTAACAATTTAGTATTATTTTTCCTAGAACCTTCTAACAGTAAACAGAACTTTATTTTATTATTTTTACATACTTAAAAATAAAATAAAGTTAACATAAAAAGTCAGGTGATCATATATTTTTGCAACTGAGTTGTATATATATTGTAACAGCCGACCTCTTGCCGTTCGTTACAGTACCGTCACAATCGATGGTGCGTGTTCTTGATGCGAAGATAAACTACAATCAGGGGTCTTAAAATCACATGGTAAGACTATCAATAAAAGATACCAACTTAACCGGTTAAGATAATAAGACATTAAGACGCTACATTGGTTGCCACTACTGAAGGTGGTGGGGGAAATAAGAGATTTATTTAGAGTCATTTTCTCTTGCCACGCTTGAGGGAATTCAAAAAAAACACACTTTTCAAAATAAACGAATTTCTTGGAAACTAACAGGTAGACCAATAAATTCAATATTACTTCATAAAAATTGGTTCAAAATTATATTTTATGAGTTTTTATCAAAATAAATTTTTTTTATTTCTTAATGTTGGTAAAATGTCCTTTTGAAGTATTCTATGAGAGGTCGACATTTGTCTGTTCAACTTTTCTAGAATCATTTGTCAGTCCTTTTCTAGAAGATTACCATCTGCTAGGGTAATCTTCGTCTTCTCAGATGTCATGTTGCTAAGCAATAAAAAAACAACAATCAGCAAAACGAGAAAAAGGGGAAGTCGGAGCACGCTAATGATAAAAACAGAGATGAAGCCCCAGCCTCCCCAGCAAAGTAGAATCTCCCTCAATGCAGCAAAGCCACGAGAATCGAATGAGAGAAAATGAAGAATTGCATCGGCAATAAGGTAATTAGTGGCTGATATAAAAACTGGAGGACGAGAGCAAGGATTAGAAAGAGTGCAGCTGATCCACTACAATGGAACAACGGAGACTCCATGCAAAGAGAACCAAAGACGGCAGAGCCAACGGAATCGGCGATGAATAGATTCCATGCTTACATGAGGAAGCGGTTCCGAACGTGAGTCGAATGGTGTACTAAGTTCCAAATTTGTTCATGCTGCTGGCTCTTTCTCTGATAGGCATGATTCGAAGAAGGTTAGTGATTAGTGTAAAACAATCCTTCAGCAGAGCGAGCAGTAAGAAAGAGCGTTCGCCGCCCCGTCGGCCGAAGGATACCGGGAGAGCTGCCAACCTCACGGACGAATCCAGCAAAGCAAAAGGAATTTTAAGGCAATAAATAGAACTTTTTACAACTGGAACCTTAACTCTTGTTGTGATAAAAATACCTGACAGTCGCGAGCTATCGCCCATCAGTAACGGAGCCATGCCAGCCCGATTTTGATGAGAGCGAGGAGCCCGATGACAAGCGTTTGCCATCAGCGAGTATATCACTACAAGCGGTAGTAGGAGGACCGGTTGAGAACCAAACGTCAGCGGAGTTTGACAGCTCGACTTCAGGACAGGCAATAATTAAATCCGAAGCTGTGGACCGACACCAAGAGAGTCCTGCGGAAATTTTGGAAACTGACCCCGAGATTGCGGATAACTCAGGCACCAGTTCCTAATCAATACAGGTGTTGATGGGCTTGACACAACTTCAACCAACCAGCAATTCAAGTCTCCAATGGGTGCTTACCCGGCCATCGAGAGAGTCGACAATATTGCAAGATCTCACGCAGCGGGCTGCACTTGGCTTTCGACCTCTTCACATTGGGTACTGCCTTTATTTATCTAATCCTAATTTTAAGGAAAAAGATGTTACTAACTTGTGCTCTTGTCTGATTGAATTAAGTGTTTCAAGATTCTGTTGATTTTCAACTAATCTTTGCCTTTTTCACTTTATGCAGTTACGGCCTCCTTGTCGACAAACTGTGTTCGGTCGCCTTGTTCGAGTTCATCGATTTCCGATTTACCCAACCAATTGCTCTTTCACGTCAAAGAAGAATCCCTTGATTAACGACTCTGCTACAGTCATCTAATTTAATATCAATTATTTCTTTCATAATAAGTAATTTATAAAAAGATTAATATCAGATGGATATTTGAAATTTTGTTGAAATTCAAATTAAATCTTAATGTTAATTCAATCAGCTTGTCACCTCTTTCCACTACCTGTCACGGCTAATAACCTCTGGGTAAAATTAGATTTGGAGTTTTTAAGAGATTATTTATTAAATTAAACACTTAGTACATGGGGGAGATGCTTGGTTTGTAAGCGTTTAAACGACATGGAACTTATTAGTTCCCAGCAAATTAAGGCTTCCACATTATATGCTGCTAATATTAATATTTTTTTTCTATTTTGTCTGCTACAGGTTAGAGCTTCAGCGTGCAGCGTCAACTGCCGAAACCCAGGGTAACCAGTTAGTGGGTGAGGCGCTATAAAAAGAGGAATATTTTTGAAGTTGGCAGCGCTGATAATAAAAATGGGAGGCGAAATAAGGGAATGGTCTGGAAAGCAGCATTTTAATGAGAAAGGGCTTAAGAAATTTCAGGATTATAACGAAACATATAAAATGTTGGCTGATTCAGTAGATGATTGGGGTGAAGACAGAAAGTAATCTTTAGTCTGGAAGTGCAAAAAACTTTAGATTTTCAGTGTATTTACTCATTAGACCAAGCTATGAGCTGGTCAGAAGGCCACCTTACAGTAGAAATGACCAGAGAAAGCCAACTAGTTCGCGAAGAAGAAAAGAGATAAAAGAGAAAAAAAAGGAGGAAGGATTATTAGGAACAGTTGGGATCTTCTGTAAACCAGCAAACATGGACCCATGGTTAGCAAAAATCAGAGAGGCAGCGCGAAAAGATGATAATTATCAGACATTAATATCCAAACTAACTTCCGGATTTTTCACTGATCAGGGCTTAATATATAGGAAAGTCAGAAAACTAAAGCAGTTAGTAATACCTAATCAGAAGGAGTTGTGGAAGAAATTAATTGTAGTAACGCACAATAACTTGTTATTGGGGCATCTCGGATTTACAGAAACTCTTTATCGTATATCTAGGACATAATTTTGGAGTCAATTAAAAAAGGACATGTCGACGTATATTAAAACTTGTAACGTATGTCAGGAATCAAAGGCATTGCAGATGAAGCCATTTGGACATTTAAAACCGCTGCCAATTCCATCGAGATGGTGGGAGATAATAACAGTAGATTTTGTTTCTCCCTTACCTATGATGCCTAGAGGCTTTAACGCCTTATTAACCATAACCGATAAGTTAACACAGCGCGTGAGATTACTGGCATGTAATACTGAGATAACCACCGAGGAAAACCGTGAAGCTCCTCATTGATCATATATTTAAGATTCGTGGATTTCCTGCGATGATATTATTATTATTATTATTATTATTATTATTATTATTATTATTATTATTATTGCATTCCAAGGGAATTATCTAAAACCTAAACTTGGATAAGATTATCTCTAGCATAAATCTATTGATAATAACTAGTTCGTTGATTAAGTCAAAAACTTGGAGACAGCTATAAACCCAGATTAGGATTAATTGCACTGGTTTCCAATACAAAGCTTTTTAATCTGTCTATTAAAATGGACACACACAGCTTGACAGTTGAGTGATCTACATTCGATTGCTAATTTCAATGGTAAAGTATTGCAAATGGAAATAGCATTGTTCAGAAAATGCTTGGCAAAGTAAGTAGATACAGTCTTAGGGTGTTCTAACTTATATTTTCTGGTCAATCGGTACTTCGTTGATTTCAGTAATGAACTTTGTATAAATGAGGCCAGATGTTAAACATTCCAAAGAGTGCCGGTTATTTGTAAAGAAGGTCAGTTAAATGTATATTTTTTAAAGGTTGCTAATTTTTGATCATAACATATGGAAGTTATAGAATTTTGTTGACTTAAATACAGTTCGTATAATAGCATTATAAGCCAACTTTCATCTATGTAATTTATGTTGAGAGGTGCTTGCCCAAACCACTACGGTATAATATAAAAACGGGAGGATTTTGTGTCTCAATTACCACTATCGGATCGCGATGTAAGATTTACGTCTAAGATTTGGCGAGAATTTTTTAAAATGCTTAATATAGATCACCGATATTTGAGTGCATACCATCCGCAGATAGATGGTCAATCTGAATGCACAAATCAATGGTGATACAAGTAGTGCGCAGGTATGTCAATAAAAATCGAGATAATTGGGATGAATTTTTGACATATGCTGAAATCGCCATTAACTTGACCATCTCCGAATCCCTTGGGTGCTCCCCCTTTCTCATGGGTCTAGAGATAGTCTTACCGAATATCTGAGGTAAAGGAGAAAGAGCAGAGACATCATTTAGCGCATTCAAATTGCAACTAAAAGAGTTGCTGCAGCAGGTGCAGAAGAAAATAAGGAAAGTCAATCTTATATATAGGACGAGTCATGATAAAAGGCATACGTGCCTGAACATAAAGATAGGTGACAATGTTTTGGTAGTAGCGTCCCGAATTATGAAACAAAAAGGTCAAATCGGTAAAAAGCTCTACCTTAAGTATGTGGGACCCTTCATTGTTGGAAAAGTGATTAACGAGGTAACAATGCAGTTAAAAATTTCGCCAAGATGGAGAGTAAAAACCAAGATTTTTCACGTATCATTTATAAGAGATATTTTCCATGTAGAGGAAAGAAAAAGAAGCCACAAATACCAATTAAAGACGAAAATTTCAGCGATGTATATAAGATGGAAAAGTTACTTGACAAAAAGGGTAAAGCACCGAGAAGAAGGTTTCTTGTAAAATCAATAGGGTATGAAGACCCAACCTGGGATCCCGAAAAAAATTTACACTAATGCTCCCAGCTGGGTAGTGCAGAGAAAACGAGGCATCTTAAAAACTGGAGCATGCATTCTGATTTTTGTTGTGTGTTCGGGGGGGGGGGGGTTGTCATATCGCCGAAGCAATAAAAAAACAAAAATCGGCGAGATGACAAAAGAAATGAGAAAAAGGGGAAGTAGAATCTCCCTGAAAGCAGCAAAGCCGCGAGACATTGAACAGGAGAAAATGAATAATTGCACAGGCAATAAGGTAATTAGTGGCCGATATAAAAATGGTATAAGAGAGCAAGGATTAGAAAGACTCCATGCAAAGAATAATAAAGGAGACTCCATTCTGATCCACTGTAGCAGAATAAAGGAGACTCCATGCAAAGAGAACCAAAGACGAAAGAGCCGACAAGAATCGACAACGAATAGATTCCATACTCAGCAAGGAAGCGGTTCCAAAAGCAAGTATAATAATTTGCAAAAGTTCCAAAGTTGTTCATGCTGCTGACTCTCTCTCTGATAGGCATGATTCGAAGAAGGTGAAGCACCCATGTGAGCTCTTAGCAGAAAACAATCTTTCAGCAGAGCGAGCAGGGAAATTCATATTCAATAACTTTCTGAAGTCAGTCACAATGTATTCGGCATGCTCTAACAGTTAAACTAAACAAGAAGTTACAGAGGGTTTTTTGATATCACATACGTGAGGAGGGACGGAAAATAAACGTGAATTACTTTAGTCAATAATTTGTTTGCAAACTTTTTTTTTCTCTTCTATTCTTTTCAAGCACTTGAGGCAAAAATTAATCATCACAATAAAGTTCATCGAAAGTAGGGTTTGGGGAGATTAAGTTTCCGTCGGTACATTTCTTTTTCTTTTTACCAATAGTGGGGCCCCCAAAAGAAAACAGAAAAGTTTTACATTACTTGGGTTCTTCAAACATTATCGGCTCATCATTTGGTGTTTCAAACGGAGAAGTGGTTTCTATCTACAAGAGCAGACGTTGTCATGGTGATGCATTCGAATTCGGGTGGCAATCGTTACACAAATGAATAGAATGCATAAAAGGGCACGGTTCCTTTCAATTCAGCAAAGGCGTTACTAAAGGGTTTGGAATAACGAGAGACACATTAATTCGATTAATACAGAAGAATACATTAAAGTCACTTAACTTTTGGTTGGCAGTCCCAACCCTCATTCCTTTTCACGGGGCTTGCGCAGAGCTGTCAATTTTTATGGGGAACATTTTTTTTTAATGTTCACAGCGAACAACATCACTTAGATGGAGGGTTGAAAACAACATTTGCCTACTCGTCCAAGAGAGTTCATTTTCGAAGGCATTGTTTGGTCCAATCAAAAGACGCGTCGTCTCCTCTTGATGACGAAAAAGCAAGAGCTCTCAAAATAGCTCGTCGAATGTTTAAATTTATTTTTGCATTGTTACACTTTCATTGTCGAAATTATTAATATTGCAACAGTAAATTGAAACAAACCATCAGAGTCTGAAGTAATATTCTTTCAACATCTCTGACGTAAACAAAACGGATATTATTGACAACGGAAATACAACATTCTATTAATTAACAACAAAGTTCACATAATATAAGTGTGTGCAATCACTGGCGCTTTGAGGAAAATTTACAAAAGCAACCAAAACACGACAAGAATTTTTTCCTCTGAATAATGATTGCAGACAATCAAACTCTTGTTTAACGGGGGATGGTAGTTCCTCTACAATACACACGCATAGACGCAGACAGACGAGTTAAATAGATCAAAGATGGTAGAATTTCATTAGGTGCTACCTTATCCAAATATAAAATTACTAGCAGAGGACCAGGCATAGCCCGGGATAATTACAGAACAATCCCAAATAGTTAAATTATAAACCCAAATTTGTTAAATAATAACTCAATCAATACAACACAGAGCAAAGAGACAATACGTTCTACGAAAAATTCAAGAAACAGAAATTCTAGATGATATACAGGGACGTTATTTTAACTCTTCTTGACTTGCCTCACACAAAAACAATGTTTATCTTCAACACCGGGGAAGATCACTGGATGCTTTGGACCTATCTTTCTTTTAAAGTATCCATTGCACTTGACGTAGAAGCTCGTATATCCTCTTGCTCTATATGAAACTTCCGTTGTTCGGATGTTTCCAATGTCCATATAGGTCGAGGGCCACCTGGGAACTTCGATGATTACTTGATAACTCGCCACCTCCTCAGTTCCTCACTAGTCTGGTAACTCTCTTTTATCTCTACTTAGTCCTTATTTACAAAGACTTTCAAAAAACATTAAGTTATAAGTATCATTTCAAAGAAAAGCCAGATAATTCTATGCATTGATACAAATTGAACCTTATTTATAAAGCACAACTTTGCCTTACATTGTTGGTCATGAGATATATTTTTGGTCCATGCGTAGTGTTTGTGAATTGCATGTTTAGACCGTTATTGATACCTATGTTTGCACAAACTTTGCCTTGCATTGTTGGTCATGAGACACTTCTTATAAACACTGCCGTCATCATGAATATCGACTTTTTATCGATAATTAATAATTTTTCGAAATCTGAGGGAGACAGTGACCTTCATGCTTTGACGATCAAGTGTGCAAAGATTCATCAAAATCAGAATAAAACTGTAGATTTGTATAAGAAACAAATGTATAAACCCACCTACAAACAAACCCTTTTCTATACATATAAGTAGCAGAGGTACCCAGCATTGGCCAGGATAATAACACAGGCAGGTAAACAGACCAATCTCAAAAAATTAAATTATAACTCCTAATTGGTTAAATAATAACTCAATCAATACAACTTAGGAAAGAAATTAACCATTATACAAAAATTAGGAAAAAAGGAATACAAAGCGATATACCAGGACTTCTTGACTTGCCTCATCACTGAGGAGAATCACCAGATATTGTAGACTCAAGTTTTTCTTGCCTTTGACGTAGAAGCTCTTATACCCTCTTGCTCAATTCGAAACTCCCGTTGTTCAGATGTTTCAAATGCCCGTATAGCCTTTTCTGTTTTAGTTGCAGAGTTTCTTTAACCAATACTCGTTCTTTCTCTTCCCTTTCCAGACATATAAATTTTTGCCAGTCATCTGGATGTTTGATAGGGAACTCAAGGCAGACTCCCATGACTCCTTTGCCTCATCAATAGACACTGCCTTATTAAGGTTCTGTTATTGCATCATCATTTTATACTCTTTATTAATAATTCTTGGAAACGAACGTTCAATAATCGTATTATCGATATCTCAGTTTCCCAGAGAATATAGTCAAAATTTATTTTAATGAAATGTTTGGACCTGATATGCTGCCAAATAAGCTAGGTGATAACGCCTGAAACTTTGTCAAAAATTTGTTTGTGGCTCGGACTTTTCTTTAGGATTAAATTCTGCAATATCTTAAAAATAAACACATGAGAATGCTTAGAATTATTACAGTAAAAAATTAATGAAATTCGAAAAGAAAACTTTTAAATGTTCACAATGGATGTACCTCTCCAAGGATGCCACTGCTAGTGTAAATAATTTCTTACTCACATAATCTTACTTTAGATGTGCACTTGATGTTGTTGCAGTTCGCACTCTTCTCTCGATGTCTTGAAGTAAAACTTGGCCATTCTTCACTTTGTGTATTCTAACAGTCGCGGATTCTTCTATCTACTTGCTTAACAGTTGTTCAATAGAGCACGGAGCTAAAGGAGTGCTTCCTCTGTCGTCTTTCCACTCTTTTTCAATTGTCTGGTAACTCTCCATTATCTCCAGTTACCGATGAATTTTAAAGATTTTCAAGAAATCCTTAAGTACTAAGAACTCTTTTCTAAAAAAAGCCTGCATAACAGGATTTCCTTTTTACAAATTTATCTATATTGCACAAACTTTGCCTTGCATTGTTGGTCATCATATACAGGGCGTTTCATAATTGGTGTACAGTCTTTAGGCCCAAATAACGGCTCAAGGAGAACGGCTGGTGGGAAAATGAATATTGATTATCTGGTTTTGATATCTACTAATTCCGAGTAAGAACATTTCGCATCCCTGGGGGTGAAGGGGTAAATTTTGAAAATTTTAATTTTGTATGGGTAGGGGTTAGACCGGATGTGTTACTTAGAAAGTTGTAGAGCTTCATGTAAAATGTGGGTTTAGCAAAAACCCGGTGAAAAAATCTCTTCCCCTGCCCTTTATCGAGTGGGTAAAGCTAGCTAATGTAGAAAAAAACTGAAAAAGTCATTAGAAACTTATTAGAACTTTATTAAATATTAGAAAACAGTACATTTGAAAATGAATGAGAAAGAATGAGTCATTACCCTGAAAAGCTAATAAAGTTCTAATAAGTTCTAATAAGTAATGAAGTTCCAATAAGTTTCTAATGAGTTTTTCTGTTTTTGTCTACATTAGCTAGCCATACCTTTCACTTTATCCACTCGATAAAAAACAGAGTATGAGATTTTTTCACTGGTTTTTTTTGCTAAACCCACATTTTACATGATGCTCTACAACTTTCTAAATAACACATAGGGTCTAAACCCCATCCCTACAAAATTAAAATTTTCAAAATTTACCCCTTCACCCCTAGGGACGCAAAATGTTTTTATTCTGAAATATGGGACCTTAAACCCAAAAATTCATTATTCATTTTCCCCCAATCTGTTCCCCTTGAGTCGTTATTTGGATCTAAAGATGGGACACCAATTATGAAACACCCAGTATGGAACGTCCCATGGTATGTAGATGAAAATTCATTGCATATGAATAAAAGCTGACAACAGCAGACGTATAATAGTATCCATTATCACAGTAATTTTCGCCATCATGGCCAGGTCAAGTGACCTGTCGGACCTCCAAAAGGGGATGATCATTGGCTATAGGGCCAAGGGGGGCATTATTTCACTAATGGCTACTTTTGTTAACTGCTCTAGGGCTGCCGTTTTGAAGGTGTACCGCGAGTAGACGAACCAAACAGTTTTGAGCAACCGAAGAGGTAACTGTGGGGCCCCACGGGTCATCGATCGTAGATGCGAGCGTCGGTTATGACGCCTGGCCAAGACCAATCGGCGTGGCACTCTTGAGCAACTGACACAGCAAATGAACAGTGGAGCCATTAGGCGTGTCAGCACCATAACAGTGCAACGATCCTAATGAGGTTGGGGCTCCAGAGCCTGCGTATGGTAACAGCACCAGTGTTGACACCTGTGCATCGCCGACTCGTGGTTTATGGTGAACAGAGTGGACGGATTATGCAGATTTCACCAGGAAGCATCTGAGAACAGGGATCCCGACACAATCATTGGCGAACGACAGGCTGGGGGGAGATATGTGACTGTTTGGTGGATGTTTTCGTAGTATGGTCTGAGTCCATTGGTACTGCTGGAGGGTACACTGAATGCTCTTCGTTACCTCACAATCGTTGCAGACCAGGTGCACCCCATCATGTCGACAGTGTTTCCTCAGGGTGGTGGCACCTTTCAACCGGACAATGCTCCCTGCTATACTCACAAAATTGGCTACGTTCCAGGAGCATGAGGACGAATTCAAGTTACTCCCATGGCCACCAAACTCCCCTGACCTCAACTCCATTGAACATTTGTGGGACACTTTCGATCACCATGTCCAAAAGCTGGAACTCCACCACACACGGCGATGGAATTACGGGATGCATTGATCGCCAAATGGCCCCAGATACTTGCAACCACCTTCTGAGGACTTTTTGACTATCTTCTGTCGACTAGCTGCTGCACTTGCCTCTACAGGTGGATATTCCGGATACTAGCAGATGGTCATATTAATGTGTACCGATCCTGTATATTGTTGATCCTAGCCTAGTGTTGCTGTATTGCGTGTTGACACAATTGTTGATAACTAATGTTGCACAAACCTTTCCTTGCATTGCTGGTCCGTTTAGTGTTTGTGAATTGCGTGTTGATACAATAGTTGATAAGTATTGTTGCAAAAAAATTGCCTTGCATTGTTAGGCATCAGATAACTTCTATCTATATACATAAAAAAGGATGTTTGTTTGTGGGTTTCTTTGTTTTTTATACAGATATATTGTTTTATTCCGATCTTGATGAAATTTTGCATACTTGACCTACAATGCATGTCGGTCACTGTCTGCAGCAATTTCGAAAAAATAATAATTATTGATTAAAAATCGATATTCATGGTATGGCAGTGCATATTAATGAGAAATATCCCATGACCAACAATGCAAGGCAAAGCTTGTGCAATATGGATAAATTTCAATTTGTAACAATGCCTAGAATTCCTGTTATTCAGGCTTTTCTTAGAAAAGAGAGTTCCTGGTATTTAACACTCTTAAAAATCTTTAAAAAAAAGATCAGTAACTGGAGATAATGAGTTAGCAGACTATTGAGAAAGAGTGAAAGACGATAGAGGAAGCACTCCTTTAGCTCCGAGCTGTATTGAGCAAATGGTAAGCAAGTAAATAGAAGAAGCGACTGCTAAACTACACAAAGTGATAAATGGCCAAGTTTTGCTTCAAGACATCGACAGACGAAAGGGAATTGCAACAACATCAAGTGTACATTTAAAGTAAGACTACGTGAATAAGAAATTATTTAGACTAGCAGTAGCATCGTTGGAGAGGTCCATCCATTGTGAGGAATTAAAAAATTTTTTTGGAATTTTCATTAACAATTTTTACCGTATTAATTCTATATATGCTTATTTTATTATAAAATGTTTTCATGTGCTTATTTTTAATATATTGCAGAATTTAATTTAAAAAAAAGTCTGAGCCACATGGGGGTTATCACCTAGCTCATTTGATAGCACATCAGATCTAAACTTTTTATAAAAATATATTTTGACCATATTCTGTGGGAATTTTTATTTTGGAAACTGAGATGCTGACAATGCGATGATTGAACGTTTGTTTGCAAGAATTATTATTAATGAGCATAAAATGATGATGGAGTGAGAGGTAGCGTCTATTAATGAGGCAAAGGAGTCACGCATGTGTCCCTTGAGCTCCCTAATTAACATCCACACGACTGGCTAAAATTTAACTGTCTGGATAGGAAAAAGAAAGAACGAGCAATGGTCATAGAAAATCTGCAACTAAAAGAGAAAGAGCTATAAGAGCATTTGAAACATCTGAACAACGGGAGGTTCAAATAGATCAAGAGAGTATAAAAGCTTCTACGTCAAGGGCAATAAAAACTTGAGTCTAATGTATCTGGTTATGCTCCTCAGTGGTGAGTTTACTCAAGAAGCGTTTAGATAATGTCCGTGTATATCACCTAGACTTCTTGTTTTTCGTATTTTTCGTAGAATAGATAGTCCCTTTGCTCTGTGTTGTATTGATTGGGTTATTATTTAACCAATTAGGAGTTATAATTTAATTTTTTTAGATTGTTCTCTTTACCTACAAGTGTAATTATCCAGGGCAACGCCAGGTACCTCTGCTAGTCTATCTATCTATATATAAGAAAAGGAAATAAGCTACCAAATAAGCTAGATGATAACCACTGCGTGGTTCGGACGTTTTTTGGAATATATTAAGAAATATCTTAAAAATAAACACATGTAAACGCTTAGAAATAATACAGTAAAAATTCTTTAAAAAAGTATGAACAATTTTTTTTAAAGTCTCACAATGGATGGACCTCTCCAAGGATGCCACTGCTAGTCTAAATAATACCTTACTCAGGTAATCTTACTTTAAATGTACACTTGATGTATTAAATCAAATCTTTTTGTAGTCTAGCAATCGCCGATTCTTCTATTGACCTGCTTACCATTTGTTCAATATAGCACGGAGCTAAAAGAGTGCTTCCTCTGTCGTTATGCACTCTTTCTCAATAGTCTGGTAACTTTCCATTATCTCAGTTATTAATCATTTTTGAACATTTACAAAAAGTTGTTAAGTACTAAGAACTCTCTTTTCTAAGACAAACCTGAATAACAGTAATTCAATGCAATGTTAGAAATTGGTTATGAGCTATATATTGTTCATCCCTGCCTAGTGTTCGTGCATTGCGTGTTGACACCATTGTTGATTCGTATTGTTGCACAAAATTTGCCTTGCATTGTTGGTCATGAGATATTTCTCATAAATATGCCCTTCCATAACCATGAATATCCATTTTTAATCGATGATTATTTATTTTTCCGAAATGTGTGGTAGACAGTGACCTTCCTCATGGTTTGAAGATCAAATATGCAAAATTTCATCAAGATTTGAATAAATCTGTAGATTTGTATAAAACACAAACCTACAAACCCACAAACAAACCCACAAACAAACATACCTCTTTATATACAAGCAGAGGTACCCTGCGTTGCCCAGGATAAACACACATGTAGATAAACAGAACAATCTCAAAAGATTAAATTATAACTTCTAATTGATTAGAAAACTCAATCAATACAACACAGAACTAAGGGATTATCCATTCTACTAATAATACCAGGAAGTCTAGGTGATATACTCTTATTATTGTTGCAAAAACTTTGCCTTGTATTGTTGGTCATGAGATATTTCTTATTAATATGCCCTGCCATAATCATGAGTATCGATTTTTTATCAATAATTATTATTTTTTCGAAATCTGAGGTAGACAGTGACCTTCCTCATGCTTTGAAGGTTAAGTATGCAAAATTTCATCAAGATCGGAATAAAACTGTAGATTTGCATACGAAACAAACAAATCCACAAACAAACAAACAAACTTAGAAACAAACAACTACCCTTCTTTATATATAAAGATACACTAGAGAAGTCCATCCAATGTGAGCCTTTAAAAAATTTTGTTTCGGTAAATCGAGTCCCGGTATATCATCTAGAATGGATTTTTTCAATGAAGAAGTAAATTCCTGTCTTTTGGATTTTTCTTAGAATGGATAGTCACTTCGCTCTATATTGTAGTGATTGAGTTATTATTCAACCAATTTAAAGGTTTAATTTAGCTTTCTGAGGATGTTCTGTTTACCTACAAGCATAGGTATCCCGATCAACGCCGGGTCCTTTGCTAGTCTATCTATATATATAAAGAAGCATGTTTGTTTGTTGGTTTGTGGGTTTGTTTGTTTGTTGTTTATAAAAATCGACAGTTTTATTCTGATCTTGAAAACATTTCGTATACATGGCCTGCAAAGCCTGAGGAAGGTCACTGTCTACCTCAGATTTCGAAAAAATAATTCTTGATAAAAAAAAAAATCGATATTCATAGTTATGGCAAGGCATATTAATGAGAAATGTCTCATGACTAACAATTCAGGGCAAAGTCAACAATAATTATCAACAATGGTATCAACACGCAATTCACAAACACTCTGCACGGTCCAATAATATATATCCCATGACCAACTATGCAAGGCAAAGTTTGTGCAATATAGATAAGTTTCATTTGGAGCAATGCATAGAATTCCAGTTATTCAGGCTTTTTGTTAGAAAAGAGAGTTCTTACGTAACAATTTCTTGAAAATCTTGAAAAATGATCAGTAACTAGAGATAATGGAGAGTTAGCAGACAATTGAGGAAGAATGGAAATATGATAGACGAAGGAACCCTTTAGCTCCGTGCTGTATTGAGCAAATGGTAAACAAGTAAATAGAAGAATTGGCGATGACTAGACTACTCAAAGAGATGAAGGGCAAAGTCTTGCTTCAAGACATCGAGAGAAGAGTTGAAATTGCAATAACGTCATGTGTACATCTGAAGTAAGATTACGTGAGTAAGAGTAGCAGTGACATCCTTGGCGAGGTCCATCTATTGTGAGTCTTAAAAAATTTTTTTCGAATTTTCATTAAGAATTTTTACTCTATTAATTCTAAGCGTTTTCATGAGTTTATTTCTAAGATATTGTAAAATTTAATCCAAAAATAAAAGTCCGAGCCATGCCGAAGTTATCAACAAAGCAAGGAAAGTTTTTTGCAACAATATGTATCAACAATGGTGTCAACACGCAATTCACAAACACTCTGCACGGACCAAAAATATATTTCTCATGATCAACAATGCAAGGCAAAGTTTGTGCAATATCGATAAGTTTCAATTTGTAACAGTGCATATAATTCCTGTTTTTCAGGGTTTTTTTAAAACTGAGAGTTCTTAGTACTTAACAATTTCTTGAAAATGTTTAAAAATGATCAGTAAATGGAGATAATGGAAAGTTTGCAGACTATTGAGAAAGAGTGGAAAGTCGATACAGGAAGCACTGCTTAATCTTCGTGCTGTATTGAGCAAATGAATAGAAGAATAGGACCAACAATATATATCTGTACGGACCAACAATATATATATATATCATAATCAACAATGCAAGGAAAAATTTGTGGAACAATAGGTATCAACAATGGTGTCAACATGCAATGCACCAATACTATGCAAGGATCAACAATATATATTTCATGAACAACAATGCAAGGCGAACTTCGTGTAATATAGATTAGTTTTAGTTTGCAACAATGCATAGAAATCCTGTTATTCAGGGTTTTCTTAGAAAAGAGAGTTCTTTGTATGTAACTATTTGTTATTAAATTTTAAATTATAGTAACAGGAGAGTTAGCAGACTATTGACAAAAAGTAGATAGACGACAGAGGAAGTACTCCGTTATCTCCATGCTGTATTAAGCAAGTGGTAAGCAAGAAATAGAAGAATCAGCGACCGCTAGAATACTCAAAGTGATGAATGGCCATGTTTTGCTTCAAGACATCAAGAGAAGAGTGGGAATTGCAGGAACATCAAGTGCACATCTAAAGCAAGATTACGTGAGTAGACCAGCAATGGCTTCCTTGGAGAGGTCCATCCATTGTGAGCTTTTAGAAAAATTTTTTTGATTCTTCATTAAGAATTTTTACTATATTAATTCTAAGCGTTTTGCCTATGTTTATTTTTAAGATGTTGCAAAATTTCTTCCAAAAAAATAAAAGTCCGAGCCACACAGAGGTATCACCTAGCTTATTTCGTAACAAATCAGATCAAAACATTTCATAAAAAAAACATTTTTAATATATTCTGTAGGGATGTGTATATCTTGCAAGCTCAGATGCTGGTAATGCGATGATTGAACGTTTGTTTGGTAGAATTATTATTAATAAGCATAAAATGATATTGCAGTGACAGAACTTTAATAAGGCAGCGTGTGTTAATGTGGCAAACGTCCAGATGACTGGCATAATTTTATGTGTCTGGAAAGGAAAAAGAAAGAATGAGTATTGCTCAGAGAAACATTGCAACTAAAACAGAAAAAGCTATACAGTCATTTGAAACCTCTGAACAACGGGAGTTTCAAATACAGCTACAGGTTATAAGAGCTTCTACGTCAGAAGCAAGAAAAATTTGAGTCTAAACTATCTGGCGCCAAACTATTCACTAAATCTTGAAATGACGCCAAACAGACTAACATAAAAACACAACACTGTTGCATGTTAATCTACATGATATAAGTATATAATGGCATTGGTCGGCTAGCAAAAATCTCTATTTCTTTGGTGTTCTATGCGCTTTTGAAAAAAGGTACTCCATATTAGACAACTTTACCTTAATTTAACCTTTTGAGATTAGTCGTTTTACCTACAAGTGTAAATATACCAGGCAACGCCGGGTACTCTACTAGTTCTATGTATATAAAGAAGGATGTTAGTTTGTGGGTTAGTTTGTTTATGGATTTGTTTGTTTGTTTCTTATACGAATCTACAATTTTATTCTGATCTTGATAAAATTTTGCATACTTGACCTTCAAAGCACGAGGAAGGGCAGTGTCTACCTCAGATTTCGAAAAATATAAAAATCAAAAATATAAAAATTATTGATAAAAAAATCGATATTCATGGTTATGGCCAGGCATTAATGAGAAATATCTCATGACCAACAATACAAGGCAAAGTTTGTGCAACAATACTTATCAACAATGGTATCAACACACAATTCACAAACACTCTACATGGAGCAACAATATTTATCTGATGACGAACAATGCAAGGAAAACTTTGTGCAATATAGATAAGCTTCAATTTGTAAGAATCCATAGAATTCCTGTTATTCAGGCTTTTCTTAGAAAAGAGAGTTCTTAGTACTTAATATCTTGGAAATCTTTAAAAATCATCAGCAACTGGAGAAAATGGAGAGTTAGTAGACTATTGAAAAAGAGTAGAACGACGACAGTGGAAGCACTCTTTTTGCTCCGTACTGTATTGAGCAAATGGTAAGCCAGTAAATAGAAGAATCGGTGTTGGCTAGACTACACAAATTGAAGAATGGCCAAGTTTTGTTCAAGACATCCATAAAAGAGTGTGAACTGCAACAACATCCAGTGTATATCTAAAGTAAGATTACACGAGTAAGATATTTAGATTATGTGAGTAAGATATTTAGACTAGCAGTTGCATCCTTGGAGAGGTCCATCCATTGTGAGCCTTTATAAATATTTTTTTAGAATTTTCATTTAAGACTTTTTACTGTATTAATTCTAAGCGTTTTCATGTGTTTATTTTTAGGATATTGCAAAATTTATTCCAAAAAAAAAGTCCGAGCCACGCCGGGGTTATCACCTAGCTTATTTGGTAACACATCAGATCCAAACTTTTCATAAAAATACATTTTGACTATATTCTGTGGGAATGTAAATATTTTAGAAACTGAGATGCTGATAATGCGATAATTGGACGTTCGTTTCTAAGGATTATTAATAATGACCATAAAATAATGATGGAGTGACAGAACATTAATAAAGTAGTGTCTATTAATGGGGCAAAGGTGTCATGCGTGTCTCTGTCACGTATGAAAGAGCTGTGCGCAGTGGAAACTAAGAAAGAGCTGGACACTGTAGGTAGAATGATAAAGAAAATCGGTTTAATTCTCACAAAAGGAAACTACAATCAAAGAGGTTGCGAATAGCTGATCGCAAGGACAGCCCTCCTCCACGACCACAGCCAGAGTCGAGGGGAAAGGTTTATAGAAATTGAAATTTTACACAAATTGATAGAAGTACCCATTATAAGCAAATACTTATGCTAAACATCTAATGACTATCACTTAAAGTGATATACATAAATTTACATGCTTAGATTTACACCTATAGTGAATCAGGTACATTAACAGTGAAATAGCAGCTTAGATATACTGCAGGACCCCTCCTGTGGGCCCGAATCACTAGCTATCAGCTTAACTAGGAAACTGGAACTCGGACCTGGAATACTCACGGTCGGAGCACGCAGAATGCAAATAATGCTGAATGAGCAAAGAAATGTCTTGCGAGCACTGCTGGCAATCCGTATACCCCTTTCGCAAGTAAGCAGCGACTCTTCGGCGTTTATTTTATTATGTAGATTACCAAACCTAGAGAAAAGACAAAAGCAGACGTTAATACCCTAAAACACCATTGAATTGGAGGGCCTCCTCCTAAAATTGCCTCAGAAGTTGTAAAAGTATTTTCCGCGCGAATTACGGAAAAAATGTTTACCTGTGTTACAGCCAGGGTAGGTCTTAGCTATAAATAGTGCCCAAATGTTCTATGCAGAAAGCCAACATTCCCCGGGGTATAACGAGAAGCATGTGGGTATTATGTGAATGAAGGTTATGCAAATCTTCCTGCGAAGTCTCAAACAGTCGCAGAGAATAACGTGTCGGCACTAAAACAAGAGCGCGCAATGCAAAGCTTAATGAGCCCTCTGGCCTAAGGTCGAATGCTGTCGCTCGAAGCTGCGTGCTTATACCAAAAGTTGGTGAAATATCAAAATACTCACAACAGCTGATACCACGCTCGTGCTCGCTTACAGGCGGACTAGAACCCTCATCTAGAGGCGTGGAAGCAGGATAGCCAGGATTACCGCCTAACAATCTGGATTCAATGAAGACGAAGCTGAGAGCTGGCTGGCGATGCTAATGACGAATCTGCCTCACGTTGGCGACGCAATTCCTCCTCGCAGTCACGCTATAACGTGCTCGACACAGTACGAGGGGAATTATTAGCTTGGTATGCGTATTATCGGAACCTCGCTCCTCACAGTCTCCCTTGAGCTCCCTATTAAACATTTTATCCATACGACTGGCGATAAAATTCATACATACGACTGGCATACATCCATAAAATTTGTGTGTCTGGAGAGGAAAAAGAAAGAACGAGTATTGGCCATAAAAACTTTGCAACTAAAACAGAAAAATCTACAAGGGCATTTGAAACATCTGAACAACATGAGTTTCAAATACAACAAAAGGTTATACGAGCTTCTACATCAAGGGCAAGAAAAACTTGAGTCTAAAATATCTGGCGATGCTCCGCAGTGGTGAGTCAAGTCAAGAAGAGTTTACATAAGGTCTTGGTATGTCACCTAGACTTCCTGTTTTTCGTATTGTTTGTAGAATGGATAGTCTTTTTGCTTTGTGTTGTATTGATTAAGTTATTATTTAACCAATTGGGAGTTATAATTTAATTTTTTGAGATTGTTCTGTTTACCTACAACCGTAATTATCCTGGGCAACGGCGGGTACATCTGCTAGTCTTTATGTATATATAGACTAGCTGAAGTACCTGGCGTTGCCCGAGCTAGGCGTAGAGGGAACAGTATTAACTTGAACAGCTGAGGTTGCCATACAAGTAAAACACTCACTGACCATCTAATTTATTTAGTGTTAATTTGTTTCATGTATAAACACCTTTATACTTTTTCATGTATATAATATAGGGTGTTATCGTTTCTTCTGCTGGGTCTCGAACCCCAGTCCTCTCAGCCAAGGTTCGAGTGCCCTGACAGACAGTTTTCACTGCAAAGCTTGATGGTAGTACACAATGTTTCTTATTTGTGCGACCGGGGCATAGACAAACAAATTTTCAGAGGTACCTACTCTTGAGGATGCTACATATAACTGTCCGTGTGAAAAACATGTTTCAAGTTAATACCTGTAACACAAAGCCATTGTCCGTGTTTTCTTGATACTCGTTGCGAATGCAAGTCAGATGGGAAACTGTGCAATCGCTTGAAATTGAAGGGCATATTTCCATCACGCGGTATCAAAGGAATGCGACGAATGAATACGTCTTCAGCTGCGGCATTCCCTGTGATGATCATGGCCTCTGTTACCTTCAGCAATAGATTCTTCACAGTTTGTCATGTTCCATTTTTAAAGTGAGCTTATATAGTGGCATTCATGGGGGTTCAGGGGAATTTAATAACCGTGGGAGTTGCCAGGAAGCATTTCTTAAAAAAAATTGTTAACATATTTAGTACTATCTTTTTTGAAGCTGAAAAAGACCTTTTGCAGAGCCATAGATTGAAGTTTTATATTTCCGGATACGCTTTAGTTATTAGCTCGTTGAGTGAAGAGACACATTGCAGACATTCGAGGGAAAGGAAATTAGACCAGTAATGCAGTCAACAAGAACTTCTCCATTGGCAAGTAACAGCAAACTGCTCTCCACTTGTTTCTTTTCGTAAATGAACCCTCATATGCATCTTGAGATCCATTTTGCGCACATGCCTCAATAAGGTCGATGGCTTCTGATAGGCGTTAAGTTCATCGATTGGCGTAGAGCGTGGAATCACAGGTAGGATTCTGTCAAAAATCTTCTACTTGGAGGACAACATCACTGCCCAGTGGTTGCTCATTTCTCCGTATATCAAGCGCGATCAAGCGCTTCTAGTGCCTCTTTATGGGCCGTGGTTCTTTGGCGATATCTGCCAGCAATATATTGATATGAAATGTTTTTCCAGGTCCATCAAGGAAACAAGTACTACTATTTCTATCCTGAATGAGACCTAAAAGAGTGTCATAGGCTTGCCTCTGGTCTGAGAGTTTCATAGGCTTGCCTTCGAGGCTGCAAGAGGGCTTTGCCATTAATAGAGATACTGTATATTCGTCCAAAAGAAGTTGGGATGTTCGAAAAAAAAATTAATATTTTATTCCATCACATTTGTATTTTTTTATGAGAGAATTTTGTGTAGAAAGAAATTTTCTTTTGAAATTGGCTGATTCTATAAAAAAAAACACAAATCTATTGCAGTTACTTACTTACTTACTTACTTTTCAAACCCGCTTATCCGTTAGGGTCGCGGGGGCAGCAGCCCTATGGAGGATCTCCAGCGATCGCGATCTTCCGCCATCAGGCGCATGTCCTCTCTGGTAATATCCAAGCGACTCGAACCCAGATTCTCCATATAGTCTAGCCACCTGGTTCTAGGCCGAACCCTTGGTCTCTTACCCCCCGGCTTGGAAAATAACAACTGCCTAGGAAGACTAGTTTGCGGCATCCGTATCACGTGGCCATACCAGCGCAACTGAGACCTCTCAATGCGGAGAAGTAGCGGCTCAACACCTAAAGATTCCATTATTGTGCTGCTGTACACTCTATTTTGTAGGGTAACACCTGCAACACCTCTCAGAAATCTCATTTCGGCCGCTTGTACCCGCGATCGCACTCTTTTGGTCATTACCCAAGCCTCATGACCATAGGTGAGAATGGGGACAAAGATAGATTTGAAGACGGAGAGCTTAGCTTTGTTACTCAGCTCGCGTTTCGTTACCACGGATCGCCACAGTTCACGTCTGACACAGCTTGCTGCACCGATCCGAGCATCCAATTCTTTCTCCTGCCGTCCATCACTCGTGAATGCAATCCCGAGATACTTGAATTTCTCCACCTGTCTCAATGAGACTCCCCTAACATGGAGAGCGCACTGAGCAGGCTGTCTTGAAAGGACCAGAACCTCGGTTTTAGCCACACTGATCTTCATCCCAGCTTCTTCACATTTGGCTGCAAACCGGTCTAGTGCATGCTGAAGGTTCGTGCGAGAAGACCCAAGCAGGACAAGGTCGTCCGCAAAGAGCAACCTCTCCACCAGGCAGTCGCCCACACAAACACGCTCATCGCCTCGGCTGCCCCTGTCTATCCAGTCCATAAAGATAATGAACAAGATGGGCGACAGTACGCACCCTTGGCGGAGTCCAACACCCACGGTGAACGGTCTTGACTTAATGCCATTTATCCGGACACACATCTCAGGGCTTTCGTACAGAGACATGATAGCAACCAGTAATTGCCCATCCACTCCATACTCTTGCAACACTTGCCAGAGCTTCTCCCGAGGAACCCTGTCATATGCTTTTTCGAGGTCCACAAAGCAAGCGTAGACCTCTTTTGCATACTCCCAGGATTTCTCAAAGATTTGCCTTAGAGCAAAGATGTGATCCGTCGTGCTTCGGCCAGGTCGGAAACCACACTGCTCCCCCGACAGTTTGGAGTCGACTATTTCCCGACTTCTCTTCTCCAGACACTTAGCGTACACTTTCCCAGGAATGCTGAGCAAAGAGATGCCTCGATAGTTGTTGCAATCTCTCTGGTCTCCCTTTTTGAAGATACGGATCACAATTCCTGTCTGCCATTGCTTAGGGGCCTGTCCAGATATCCAAGCAACCTGACACACTCGAGTCAGCCAAAGGATACCATCCTGATTTGAGGCCTTTAACATCTCGGACCGGATTTCATCATCACCTGCAGCTTTGCCAGTCTTCAGGGACTTAATTGCCCATCTGACTTCTGTTTCAGTGATACTACCCTGACTATTCTCCGCTCCAAGGTGCATCTCGTATGCCTCAGTTGTTGTCGTCACCGGATTAAGAAGAGATGCAAAGTATTCCTTCCACCTATGCAATACGCTCTCCTCCGTTTTCAGAAGCCTCCCATCTGAACTCTTAATACTTTGTGATGAAAAAGACTTCTTTCCACGGAGGCAGCGCTTGGTCTGCCAGAACACCTTGTTTGCCGAACCATAGTCTGCCTCCAATTTCTCCCCGAACTTCTCCCAGGTCTTGGCTTTAGCTGTTGATACTGTCTTTGCTGCTGTTTTTCGCGCCACAGTGTACCGCACTCGGCTCGAAGTTGACTTATTTGCAAGCCATAGCAAATAGGCTGCCTTCTTTGCCTTGACAGCTTCTTGGACTTCACCGTTCCACCACACAGTCCTTTTCTCACCGCCCTGCGCCACACTCAGCCGCTTACGACCACAGCACAATGCAGCCAAAGTAATCACAGCAGTTTTAAACAACTGCCACTCCTCTTCAACAGTACCACGATCACTGGGTAGTTCTTTGAAACTTGAAGATATGTTATCTGCAAAGGTCTTCCTCACAGCTCTATCCTCCAATGCCTCCCATTTGATGCGCCAAGTTTGTCTGAACCTAGTATTTCGCTTGGTTGGCATGGATTCAGAGAACCGCAAAGTGCAGACAACAAGGTGGTGATCAGTTGATAGTTCTGCACCTCTTCTCACACGAGTATCCAACACTGATCGGAATAAGTCGGCTGAAACAATTACAAAATCAATCAGTGACTTCTGGTCCATTGCATCCCTGTACCAGGTATACTTATGGACATCCTTGTGCTGGAAGAAGGTGTTTGTGATGGAAAGTCCATTGTTGCAACAGAGATCCAACAAGCACCTCCCATTCACATTTAAATCGGGGTCACCATTCCTCCCAATCACGCCATTCCACGTTTGGTCATCAGCCCCTATGTGTGCATTGAAGTCGCCCATCAGGATGACAGAATCTGCACTCCCTCTCCTGCTAAGAGCAGCATCAACTTCATCCAGAAAAA
>JAHWFO010089184.1:411123-431131 GCA_023313115.1 Rhysida immarginata
ATGCAACGAATAGAGAGAGAGACCGTTTCCCTATCTGAAGCCTCAAGAGACACAGTCTTTCACCTAAGGGGGTCCAATCTGCAACATAATCTGCCAGCCGGGGACTTGTGAGTATCCCCACTCCCGCCTGGGCAGTCATGTTAGGGTTGACACCAGAGTAGAAAAGCTTCCACCCTCCTTCTAAGTCCACAGTTCCAGAACCTGGACGTTTCGTAGAGGTAATACCTATGATATCCAGTCGATACCGTTTGGCTTCCTCCACTAACTCTGATTCCTTTCCTGTCATGGAGAATACGTTCCAAGTGCCGATTGACAGCACCCGATCCCGTTGTCGCTTTACCAGTTTCTCCTCCTGGGTAAAGGCATGCGCTGCCCCCGACCGTTTCCCCAAGCGCATAGCGAGTGCACTGGTGGGGCTTCTCGGAGGCATTGCTCCGAGATAACAGCCGGGAGACTGTCGACTATTTTTCGAACGAGAGCCTCAGCCTAACTCCCGAACGCGGGTGACTTTAACCTGCGCCACACCCGATGCAGTATGAATTTTCTTATTCGTAGACATCATGAGATATATGTTTGTTTGGATACTCTTCGTCTCACTTCTCAACCATGACCTTTCTGGTAAGGGTGACCCTAAAGTAGCCATGCTACAACCAGCATAGCTCACAGGATCCCTGAAGCACCCAAACCCCTGACCCACGGTAAGGGGGCATCCACTCAGGGGTCTATTGCAGTTTGTAAACAAAATATAGCGGTTGTTAAAAAATAATATTGTATAGTATAAACAAAATATTGGGCTCTTAAATAAAAACATAGCAATTCTTGATTTTTTTATTGCATGTTTGTTTAAAAATAACGATTAAAGGTAATATTTAAGGATTTTGAAAATTAGTTTTTACAATGCTTTTCTTCTGTCATTGTTGACCGTACTTTATAATTGTTCTTATATTTTGCATATGCATGCTATTAGGAAGTAACTTTCTTTTGTTATCACGTGCTAGCCGTGTGCCTTGGGATTGTTACTTAGAAAGGATAAAGTCATGGGTTGAAAATTTTATCCTCACTATTTCAATACTGTCTTACTGAAAACATCTTATCTTATCCAGTGTGTTGTGGTGCGTTTGAGCGCCCCCCCCCCCGTTCAGGTGTCTCCTGGGGGAGGTCTCCTCTCTTCTCCCTTTTATGAGCATTGATTTTTCACAACATTACTATGGCTCGCATGGTGATGATGATTGCTGACAGACTGTTTGGTATTGGCGCGTACATGAAGGGGTTGTATGCTCGAACGGGCATACCTCCTGTTCCCCATCTGGTTTTTCCGCTGTTTTGGTCCTGCAGAGGCTTTCCTCCAGTGAGTCGAAGATGATTTGCAGAAACCGAAATGTTACTGAGCGGATAGTAGAAACTGGCGACGTCAAATTCGGTCAGACTACTCTCCACTTGTTTCATGCTGACTCTGGGCATCTCACCATCTATGTCTGCGTTGCCTCTCTGCTGATGGCTCAATCCTATTTGAAGAAGTACATGTCCGACTACGAGGAGGTGCTACGTGTGTACTATCCAGAGCACTCTGTCTCCCCCCTGCGGAAGAATAGTAACATTTTGTCAGACGAAGAACGTATCTTCGTATTCCGCAAGGGCTAGAGGCAGTGCTGCTAATACAGCAAGAAGTCCTCCTACGTCCGGAAAGACTGTCCTCTCCTGAAGAAATGAGACTTCTGCAAACGCATTGTGGGCAAATTCCGTCAGTGCCCAGAGAGGTCAGGTGCTCCACCAGCAACCCCAATGCTACAACCTCGAGGAATGTTGTCCCAGCAGCCAGCAAAGATGAATGCATCGGCTAAGTCACCTGAGCGTACCAGAGCAACCAGCCTTGTCCTTCGCTGAGGAAGTCAGCAGCTGCCAGGAAGGGAAATGCCACCTCTCCCTCCTCAGCCTCATGTGGTTTTTGAGACCGCTTCTCCTTCTCTTTTACCATGCATACCCCCGGTGTTGTGGGACTGTCACTCTGCTGAAGTCATCATTGACGATTCGTTATGCTCTGGGTCGGTGTTCGCTCTGGAGGAATTTCTATCTCTTCCTCCACCAGTGCTTTCATCAGCATCGCAGCCTCGTTTGTGCGAATCGTTTGTGCGCCTTCGCCTGTGAGAATATCTTCTGCTGGGATCTCAAAGCCATCAGCTTCTGCTCAGCCTAAGAGCCCTCACAAGAAGAAGCCCCGCCGACATCGTAGCAAGAGGTATGGGATTCCTGTGTTCTCTTCTTCTGAAAGAGACAGCTGCGAAAATCATCCTCGCAGCCCATCTTCCACTTCAGGACGTGCTCGTTCCCCGAGATGGAAGACATCTGAGCTTCCTTCCCCATCAGTGAAGTCAGCCTGCGTCAGCTGAATTTCGCAGTGAAGGTCATTTCCTGAAACGTTCGTTCCCTTGGCTTTTCCTTCAAGCAATCGCTTTTAGCATCTTTTATTGCTTGTACAGGTCAGATGTCCTTCTTCAGGAGGTGAAGCTTGCTGCTTCTCAACAGCTTTCCAACCTCCCTGGTCTTCGCAGTCAATATCCGTCTGGACAGTTTTTTATTAATTCATCTTCGCCACATGGGAAAGGGGCGAGCCCCTTGTTCATCATCTTGTCCATCATCTTGTTCAGCCCCTCCATCGTGGTGTCGAGCCGAGCCTTTCACTGCGTATGCAGGATGATCTCTTTGGACGTCCTTCTATCTGGTCTTAAATTCCGATTGATTAATGTGCATGCCCTGTGTATATTAGCAGAGAAACGGACATTCTTTGAAGACCTGGACTTCTACCTGTGCTCTTCCTTGTGATTGCTGGGGACTTCAATTGTCATCCGGATGATGCTGACATCATTGCGTCTGGATGTGTTTACCAGTTGTGCTAGCGGAACACACTTTTCGATTTTTAGGCATCTTCTTCCCTTTCCAGCCAATGTGGGTTCAACTTCCATAAGGGGCCCTCTGTGTCTTCGAGGCTGAACCTTTTTCTCTTGGACGCCACTTTTGCTAGCATAACGAATTCCATGGAGTTCATTCCATGCTCGTTTTCCGACCAGAGTGCCATCAGGTGGTCATGGAACCCTCTATTCCCGGCCTTGTCTACAGACCCTGCTTCAAATAGTTGGTTCCAGAACATTTCTCTGCTTGACATCGATAATTACAAGGTACCAATGTAGTTTAGCCACCCAGTCTTTCCATCTGACGCCACGATGCATTGGATTGAGGCACTAAGACCTTTCACTGCTGAGGCTGACCTGTCCCTTTTCCAAAGATGAAGTTAAGAAGTTTCTGTCGATGGATGGCCCTCATCATGCAACCCTGGAATAGACGGCATCCTGTATTCTTTCTTCAGTGCGACCTGGAAACTTCTTGGGCCTTTCCTGGTGCAAGCGGTTAATTCTATCCTCAAGGACCCTTCCTACATGATGTCGAACTTCACCGCTGAGAGAATCAGCTTGCTCCCCAAGGAGCCGGATCCTGAACTTGTCACCCAGTGGAGGTTTATTACTCTATTCAACATAGACTGTAAGGTCTTCACTGGTGTGCTCAATAATGGCTCAAAAGTTTTGCCGATGAGATTTCGATCCGAGTCAATCCTGCTCCATTCCATCTCGCAGGATGTCTGACAACCTGATCACCATCAGTTGTGTTATGGAGGAAACGCGTGTACCTTGTCAGACTCTCGTCATGCTAAGCCTTGACCAGGAGAAGGCCTTCGACAAGGTGAATCACGTGTTTCTTTTCCGAGTGTTTCACAATCTTCATCTTTGGAAATTTGCTACGATTATCTCAGCACTGTATACTTCTGTCACATCATGTGTGGCGATTAGTGGCTCAACTTCGACTTTCTTCGAACTGTCCAATGGTGTCAAGCAGGGGTGTCCTATCTCTCCCCTTCTATACATTTTTACTTGGAGCCATTACTAAAATTTCTTAATTGCCACCCAGCTGTCCGGGGATATGATTTGCCAGGTGGTTTCATCAACATTCATACGCTGGCATATGCAGACGATGTAGTGCTATTTGCATCTGATGCGTTTTTCCTGGGCATCCATAAAGAATCCTTCCACCTCTTTAGTACTTCGACGGGAGTGTTCCAACCAACGCCATTGGGAAATGGATGGTGGACATTTTTTGAACTTTTCCAATAATGTGGTGTGAGCAGATTACAGTGCTAGGATATGTTTTTTTTTTCCTTAACATGGACTCTCGTCACTGGCAGCAGATAATTACCAAATGCATCGCCGGCCTTGGCAATCACTTTCGTTTTACCACCTCGATGTTTGTCAAGGCGAGGTTCGTCCAGATGCACATTTTGCCGATCTTAACCTCCAAGTACCTGTTTCGCCTTGCCATCTCCGCTTCTTTTAAGGAAGGTTCGTAGTGCGATTACCTGTCTGTGGGGTTATTCAACAGTCCGTCATCCGTTTGGAACTGCTGTTTATCCCCTTTGATGAGGGAAGGTTGGGCCCGCCAGACACCCGGCGATACCTAAACGCGTCCAGAATGACCACCTTGATTCGTGCCTTCCTCCTTCCTCTCCTTATCTGGGCCAACTTCTTATTTTTGCATCTTCGCTTTTTCTTAAAAGGACAGGCTACCTTTTCCGTCCACGCTGCAAGGCTACCTTTTCCATCTACGCATCTCACATTCGCTGGACTTTTACCATCTAGTCCGGCGTGATCTGTCATCCTTTCTGTCCATACTTTGATAGTTCGACCTGCAAGACTGGGGAAGCCTTCGTCTATCTTGGTTCTTCCAGCGATCTTACTAGGGTGCGACTTCTGACATCTACGGTGGCACCCTGGGTATCCATGGTCACCAATCTTGAAGGCCGTCAAGTCACTCGCCTTCGAGAAGGCCGTTTTCAATTTTCAATGGCGCTTGCTGCACCATGGATTCTACTCTCTCCAATATTTACATCGCTGGGGAGTTGTCAGATCTGCTGTTTGCCAGTTTTGCTGGTCGCTTGAAACCATAGCTCATGTGTTTTATGAGTGCCCATTTGAGCAGTTCATCTGGGATCGCCTTTCACATCATTATCCCGGACTGATTTTACTTATCAGTCTGTGGGATTTCATATGGACAGCTCTACCGGTGCTGCGTATAAGCTGGAACTGGCCACTTTCATCGCCTTTTTTAATCGAGAGCTCTGTGTAGCCCGTAAGCAGTGATCTGCTGGATTTCATCCACCAGCCGCAGTCATCTGGAGGAGAGGTGCATTCCATCTCAGATCCTTCCTCCATCTCGAAGGCATCAGCTGCGTTCCGGAGACGTTATTCATCCTCTCAGCGTTTCTGCAAGGTCATCGGTGGGGTCATCCCTTACCCTTTCGCCTTTCCCATCGACATCGGTTTTTGGCCTTTCCCAGGCCTCATAATGAGGTGTTTATTTAGGAGAGACAGCCCTAAGGTGCTGCTCGTGTCCCTAACAGTATGTGCACCTGGGCATTGTACCTGTCAATTTGCATGCCCGCTGGAGTCCTTCCAACAGCTGCCAGCCATGGGAATATCATGCCACCTTCAAGCCACATCAGTTTACCAACAGATGAATTTTCTTCAAATATAATATTTACCTAATTGTCCAATTTTCAGAACTTTCATATTATAAGGTATGTATGTATTTTCAGTTTTCTAATTACTTCTGTTGAGATGGACATAATTTTTGCAGACTATGACAGACCATTTTGGTTATTGTGCATGAAATTTACATCAATGATGTGATACAACATCAATATCGTTTTTTGTGCGGAATATCCCTTTTTCATCCATATTGTCTCTTTTCTGGTTGTATTTTCATTATTAAATTGTCCGATAATGCCACATTTGTGCTGTTTGATGTGTGCTGACTGATACCCATTGGTGCAAGGATTCTGTTTCTTGTTTATCTGGACATTGTAACCTTTCAAAAATGTTAATTTACAATTTTAGAATCTTCCATTCTTCCTTTAGGCCTTATGAATTTTGAAATTTCTATTTATTCAATTTTTAGAAGGGATTTAATTTTAAACAAATTTTTGTCCCTAAAAAATTAACTGGCTTGGCTTGCTTTCTTCTTAACAGCAGGAAATAATCCTTTTTATTTTCCTTAAATTTACCCTTTTTATGTCTTGCTTTTATTGAAAGCAATTTATTTTTTTCTAAATATATTGTTGGTTAGGAAATCATATTTAATATTTTGAATTAACATTTATTTATTTTATTTATTTCTTATAATTGGTACAAATACAATAATGAAAATAATAATAATAGTAGTGTCCTCCTTAGAACGGTATGGTCAAAGACTGACGAGTTAGGTCTCAGCGGGCAGCAACACAATTAAAATATAACAAATTGTAACCTAACATATAGCAAATTATAAGCAAGGTTAATAAACAGAAACAAATTGTATTTCTAAATAACCAAGAACAGCAAGAATCTATTAAAAAATACAATTCCTCTGTGCTTAATCAATAGTGCTTACCAATTAACAAAACAGAAAAAAATTAAAACAGTAATAGTTTCGAATCAATCACTTAGGAAAAAGATAACAAACAACAGCTCGTTAAATTCATGTTTAATAAAGATAATTTAAAAGATATAAATGCTTAAGTAGTCTTCTGAATTTCCCACATGGGGCAACCAAGCAAAATGCAGGTGCTTTGCTTTGTGAAGTCAAATCTTGGCCAAATATTGCAGGTGAATCGAGTTTGCTACTTGCTTCCAGAAAATTCTTTCATGACAATTGGCCATAGATATTGGAATTTAGTAACAATTAACTGATATACCCAACATTCCTCAGGCCCTGCTTTGAAGAACTTTTGCAATATCTCTCTGTGAATATACAGAAAAAATGAAAACAAAAAAACACAACATCTTTATCCCAAGAACACCAATGCTTACACTTATTCTGTAAACCAAAACATGAAACAAAATTTAATCTTTCTATACGCTGTTCCAAGATCAGTCCGGAAGTTGATCTACACATAGCTGGAAATTACTCGTTGCTATAGAAATCCCATGCATGTGCATGTGCAATCAATTTATAATAAAAATGCAAAGGAAATTTTCAATTTGGTTTTTTTGGTACATATCAGTAGTAAATTAACATTTCTTAAACTTTTCTGAAATATTTACATTTCTTTTTTTAAGAGCTGGAAAATGAAGTTCAATATCGTCATTTTTTTATGAAAACGTACCTATGACAGGTTTTTGAATGTGGCATGCGAGTTTTTATGTAAATTTATGAAAACCAAAAAAAAAAAAAATATGGAAAACATAAAATACTGAGAAAGTGGATCCACAAAATAAAAGCAAACCTAAGCAGACAGTTGATCACGTTAATTGCCATCATTGTACCAAGTTGCATTAATCTAGACCTATTTTTTACTCAAAAAATACTGGAAAATCTGTAAGAAATCGCATATTTTTACAGAGAGCCATAGGAGCGCAAAGGAGTAAAAAATGAAAAAAAGCAGAAAAAGTATCCAATAATAGGTCCAAATACCTTAGTCGTACGTAAATTTGCTACAGAGCAGAGTTAACTGGTGCGAACATCAAAATTAGGCCTATTTTAGGAATTTTTTGCATATCTACCCCCTCCTAAAATCTGAATTTCAAAAATCAACGAATGCTCCTTTTTTATATATGTCTTTAACGGCCTCGTGCGCAATTTTCAAGCTAACTTCATTTCCACAATGGAGATAGGTGGCAAAAACACAAAACGAGGGGCCAAAACTTTGCACCCCACTGGCCCTCCCTTACAAAATGAAATTCGAAAAAAACAAAAATTAATTTTTTAGAAATATCCCAGAGAAGCTTCCCTCCGAGTTTTTTGAGATCACCACAGAGCAGTAGTCAGATCCTCCAGAAATGGGGGTTGTGCTTAGGACTGACACCCCCAACACAAAAAAAATAATGATTACTACCATCTCGTAAGAAGCACTTGCATTGCGATAGTACTTGCGACCAAGAGCTTATTCACTGCGAAGTTGCTGCAAGCACCAAAAAATCAGAAATATTTAGGAAACCTCCCCAAAAAACGACTTTTTTCGGTTTTCACGTGTTTTTTAAATTCTAATATCGAAAAACGAGGGAACTGCTTTTCTGGCATTGTAGCTAGAAATCTTTCTGAATAATTTGTAGGCCTGCATTTATTGAGGGCAGAGCCAGGCGACCAAACGTGCAACTTCTTTCTGCCCCCCCTGGAGGTCAGAATCTGAATTTCTAAAAACCCCATCTTAGCACGCCCCTATGCTCTCCTTCCAATAACCCCACGGAGTTCGAGACGGTGCCCCCAGCAGAGTTTGTTATGCAATGATGAGTCAGTAAGTCAGTCAATGAGTGAGTGGATGTCCTCTTTTATATATACTGAATTTGTTGAACTTGTGTAACAACACTTTTGTACAAAAAGTCGTATTATTAAGGACTGGCTATTATTTTTCACCACAGTCCTCCATTGCTATTTTTTATTTTATTGTTTAGTGATCTGTCATCAAATAGGTATTTCAGTTGTATATTTATATAACTGAATTGAAACTCTACCTTATTATTCACATAATTTGAAAGATCTATACGAGGGGCTTTCAAATATGACCTGGACTTTTTTTTTAATATCAAAGTTATAAAAATTTAAAGTTCCATTCTTGGGATGGCAAGTACTGCCTGTCATGCAAATACAGCACCACTCAACCTGTTGCCATGACAACGGACTGTTTGTTTAAAGAAAATGGCAGACAGCGATGAAACAAAGTCAAACAACGAATAATCATGAAGTTTCTACACAACGAAGGCATGAAAGGATTCACATACTTCAAATACAGTTCACCAAGTCATGTTTTGAAAGAATTCTTCGGAAGGCAGAAGTTCGGCTCCAAAGAGTAAGTGAAAAAGGCTGTCCTGATGTGATTTCTACATAAGCCTGAAGATTTCTACGGAACCCGTATCCCGATGCCCCCAGAATGCTGTAAAAATGTGCAGAAAAGCAAGGAAGATTCTTTGAGAAAAAACTGGTATTTGTATAAAATATAAAATCCAGGTCAAATTTGAATACCCTTCGTATATTTTGAAAGTCCCTAGAAGAGGGCATGGCCTCATGGGCTTTCACTGAACACGCTACTTCTCTGAAGTTTGCAACATCAGACATAACTAGTCACTGGATAGGTGGCCATCAACGACATGCGATCTTTACCCACCCTTGCTTCGGAAGGCACGTAAAGCCATTGGTCCTGGCTGCTGCGACCATCTTGCAGCAGTCATCAATTGTCACACATCCGGGGACCTAACTCGTCGGCCTCTGGCCATACCAGGCCTCGGATAGATGGACAGTATCCTATAAACTAAAAAAACTGAAAAAAAAAATAAAAACTAAAAAAAAACTATATCATTTCTTGGAGTTTTCTATTAAACTGTTGAAAACCATTTTGAAATATTAAAATTCCGAGAAATAGTTTAAGATAATCCAGTTGCCCTAAGAGAATGAAAATTGACATATTTCAGATATCAGATAATAAGTCATGATATAATTTTATGTTCCGGTACATGTTTTAACTTATCAAATGTAAAAGCCATGCTATCAATGAATGGACATTAAATTTTCATGATATATAAAATGGCCTTGCTATCTAGAGAATATGCAGAACAATTTTCATATATTCGGTATAATTTCTCGGTATTAAAAATAAATTCTGTGCTATAGAAAGTAATTTTGTTACAACCATCGCTCAGCTGAAACCACTGAAACAAATTAGAATACCTTTTCAAGGGGTAAATTTCCAAAAATCATGCAACACGTCTTTCTTCTTTTCTTACCAAAGGCCAAATACTAATTTTCATGGATTTTATCATAGATTTAACTTTCAAAAATGATGTATTTTGAGACACATCTATGTTCTCTATTTTACTCCCTCAGGGGTTGAATTTGGTAAAAACCTTTCTTGGTGGGTGTTTACCTCACAAATTAAACTTATTGTGAAAAATTTATGTAATTAGCTTCAGCAATTTCAGCTCGGCATTGATGAATCAGTCAGTCAGTTAGAACATGTTCTTTTATATACAGGACTAGCAGAGGACCCGGCGTTGCCCGGGATAATTACGCTTTGTAGGTAAACAGAACAACCTCAAATAGCTAAATTAAACCTCCAAATTGGTTAAATAAACATGAGACACATATTGTTTATCCCTGCATAATGTTGGTGCATTGCGTGTTGACACAATTTGTTGTTGCACAAACTTTTATTTGCATTGTTGGTCATGAGATATTTCTTATTAATATCCCCCGCCATAACCATGAATATCGATTTTTTTATCAATAATTATAATTTTTTCGAAATCTGAAGTATGCTGAAATCTGACCTGGTGTTGCCCTGGTTAATTACGCTTGTAAGTAAACAGAACAACCTGAAAAAACTTAATTGCACCTCTGAATTGGTTAAATAATATCTCAATCACTACAATATAGAGCGAAGGGACTATCCATTCTAAGAAAAATCCGAAAGACAGGAATTTACCTCCTCACTAAAAAATCTATTCTAGATGATATACCGGGACTTGATTTACCGAAAAAAAATTTTTTGAAGGCTCACAATGGATGGACCTCTCCAAGGATGCTTTCTAGTCTAAATAATTCTTTACTCACGTATTCTTACTTTAGATGTACACTGGATGTTGTTGCTATTTCCTTTCTTCTGTCGACGTCTTGAAGTAAAAATTGGCCATTCATCACTTTGTGTAGTCTAGCGGTCACCGATACTTCTATTTACTTGCTTACCATTTCCTCTATACAGCACGGACCTAAGGAGTGCTTCCTCTATCGTCTTTAACTCTTTCTCAATAGTCTGGTATCTCATTATCTCCAGCTACCTTTACTCAATTTTTAACATTTTGAAAAATTTTCAAGAAATTGTTAAGTACTAAGAATTCTCTTTTCTAAGAAAGGCCTGAATAACGGGAATTCTATGCATTGAATTCTATATTGCACAAACTTTGCCTTGCATTGTTGGTCATGAGACATATATTTTTGATCCTTGCATAGTGTTGGTGCATTGCATGTGGACACCATTGTTGATATCCATTGTTGCACAAACTTTTATTTGCATTGTTGTTCATGAGATATATATTGTTGGTTCGTGCAGAGTGTTTGTGAATTGCGTGTTGATACCATTGTTGATACCTATTGTTGCAAAACTTTATCTTGCATTGTTGGTCATGAGATATTTCTCATGAATATGCCCTGCCATAACCATGAATATCGATTTTTTATCAATAATTATTATTTTTTCGAAATCTGAGGTAGACAGTGACCTTCCTCATGCTTTGAAGGTCATGTATGCTAAATTTTATCAAGATCGGAATAAAACTGCTTGGCTTATAAAAAACAAACAAACCCACAAACAAACCTACAAACCCACAAACGAACAAACATCCTTTTTTATATATATATAGATAGAAGATGATTCAGACCAGCCGTACCAGGTGTTTTTCTTGAAAAATACGCATTATACAAAAAATAAATTTTAAAAAAACAATACGTACGAGGGGAGATCAAAAAGTAAGTTTCACTTCCAAGGTATGGCCATTTATTTCACCACCTATAAAAAAGCAACACGGCTATAGCAGCATGCAATGTAGGTTCACTTTTCCACATAGTCGCCAAGAGACCCTAAAAATTTATCCGAAAGATCAACCAAGTTTTCGATTCTGGAAGTATAGAAATCTCTTCCAGCGTTTTGTAACCACACGGTGAGAGCTGCTTTCACCTTCTCATCGCTTCGAAATCATTGTCCACCGAGTTCCGTTTTGAGCTGACCGAAAAGATGAAAGTGGCATGGCACTAAGTCGGGACTGTATGGAGGATTTTGCCAAACCTCCCACTTGAATCGCTGCATCACTTCGCACGTTTTGGTGGGCCTTGTGAGGTTGTTGCGTTATCGGTCAACAAAATGACACCGGCGCTCAGTTTCCATATACAGCAGTGATTTCACGATGAATGTCCGTGCAATTCACCCGTTTGGCTTATAGAAATCGGATTGCTGCTCGCACCTCAAGTTTGAAGTGAACATCTTGTTGACGCACCATTGCGTTTAGCGCGCTAGTCACACAAAACACGATGGGAAACCACAGTTAATGTCCCTTTCTGCGCTTTGCCCAAGATTACGACGCACAGCGCGCTCCTGCGGCGAGTTAGTGCAACTTACTTTTTGATCTCCCCTCGTATTTAATGATTTAAAAATAAGCTATTAAATTATTCGAAACTCGACCCCCCACTTCACCATGTGACGGTAGGAGAGGGGACACCTTTGAAATTCTAAAGAGGAACCCATACTTTTAATTGTATGTACACAAAATTTGAGCAATGTTTCATTCTTGGTGTTTTTAATTGATTCAACCGAAGGAGATAAAGGCACAAAAAGTGTGGAACTTTAAAGTTTTGAATCCAATTTTATCGATGAAGACAAAGAGATAGAGGATGAGTCTTACGGACCTTTTTATTTTACTTTTCCATGATCTTTAGGAATCCGAAGTCAGAATCTCCAAAATCCTAAATTTTTTAGTAGACATGTCGAGTCTGCGCGTGCAGCTAATTAGATTACCACCTCAAGGGGTAAATTCCAAAAATCATGAAACACTTCTTTCTTAATTTCTTATTAAAGGGCCAAATACCAATTTTCATGAATTTAATCATGGATTTACCTTTAAGAATGACGGATATTCATTCAAACTTACTGTCACGTTCTAAGAGTAAACGCAGTGGAATTTGTGGAAAAATGCTGAGTAATAGAATAACACAGGCCTACAGTTTTAGTCAGTGAACAAACCAACAATAAAATTTATTAAAAATAAATCATTAAAAAAAACATTCAATCAAAAACCACAAAACGAGTTCTGAAATGGGTTGACTTAACTATCAAAACCCTTTTACAATTATTAAATTTTAAATGCTACGGCTTAAGCTTAAAGCGGCATCTAAGCAACAACAAAAAAATCTTATCCTAAAACAATATTATAGCAGCTCTGTCAAACATACATATATATCTTTATCATACATATACCATGACGGACAGACATAAAACGATGAAAGTACTACAAAATTTGAGCTTGACTTGAATTGACTCAATTTTCAAAGTCCACAGTCCAGAGTCCACAGTCCACAGTCCACAATTAAAGAATAATTATACTCCAGCAAATTGAATACGGTCAATACCTCCACGTATTAACGATAAATGTATACACTATTACATAACTCCATATTCACTAAACAATTTATCCTCTTCAATGAACATATTCACATGAACTTCGTACACACCAATGTGAAATATTAAACAAACAACTAAAATGCAGCTTAGCAGTTCATAAAGTTCATCAGTTCATATCATAAATATCTTAGCCAAATTTAACTAGCACAATTACAAGTAACACTGGTGTAAAGGCTTAATATAAAACTTAGCCCTAAATAAACAAACTACTCTTTGCTAGTTTCAACACACATTAACGATACACTTTACCAAGTAATTTATCGTATCAAATAAACCAAAATACGGACCTTGTAAACGGTCGTAACTCTTTATACACTTTCATGCATATAAACTTAAGCACCAACTCATAGCACAACATTAACTTTCGTACATGCACTTAAATCACTTTTATGTGGCCAGGTTAACACCACCAGCTTCTGTAGAAACCACTTGATAAGGCTTAAATATTACTTCGCCTTTTGAAACACGCATATATCAACTAAACTGCTGAAACGAGATTCATCTCGTCTAGAACACATTAGTTCACGTTGCTTTACACAAACTCTAACATAGCAAAATAATTCAGTACTCACAAATTGCGGCTCGAGACCTCTTAGTTACGCACTCGCAGGTAGCCGACACTATCTTTCGTAAATGCGCTTAACCCTCGTGGGAAGGCTCCAGTCCAACTCTCCCGTGTTCGGCTCCCGTTTTCTATGTTCCAACGTGGCTACGTTCCGTGCTGCCGTGCCATTACCGGCGCTCGCCCCTCTAGAAAACCCCTTCCTTGTTTTCCTGCGACGTGTAGCATTGCTCGCTAAGGTGTTTCCTTCACTCGCTCTTCCACTCGAGTCCCCTGTCGCTGTCCACCTTCACGTCCTCGACCATCTGCTCTCCAGCCCACGTGCCACATCACCTTCCGCTCTTTTCCCCAACGACGCTCTTCCGTTTTTACCACTTGAATCTCCCGCCTTCCGTCTATCCTTGTTTTCAACTGGCGCCCTCTGTTGCCAATAAACTCTACTTTTGTTACAGCGAGGTTTGCTTCGCTGTAACACATACCCTACTTTAACCCTTAGGAGATGAATTTCGTAAAATCTTTTTTTAGTGAGTCTCTAAAGTATAAAATAAAACTATAGACTTAATTTCATATCAGTCCCTTCAGCGGTTTCGACTCACTCAAGACCTGTTATTCTATAAATATAACAAAGAAATAAAACAACTTTTAAAGCTGCACCACAAAGTAAAAGCTTGTATGTCAGGACAAATATTAGGCGGATGGCTATTTTGGTTCTTATTATATTTATGAAGTCCTTCTTAGCCTTAGAGATTTGTTTAATCCGTATTCAGTCCTGATTTTTTATCTTTTTTTTCAGAATTAAAATTTAGTTGTTATATCTTCTCGAAGCTGTGTAAATTCGCCTGGTCTCTTTGCTCTGAGTGTGGATACTTTACAGCTCGCTCTCATCAGAAGACGCTGATCACATTATTAAAGAAAGTGTATGAAATAATAATCATCAACAGTTGATGATGCAGACAAATTGTGGAAACCAAGCATCGTTTGTTTCATTTGCGCAAGTACATTGTCAGATACATTGCCTTTCGGTGTGCCAGTCATATTTTGGTATGGTAGTTATAAAAGGACCTTCTTCTAAAACTCTCAAGTCTGTGGCTTATCCTAAAAGGTCGAATCAGTATCCAAACTGTGCCTTATGATCCAGTCAGCTGTCCATTCCAGTTTTTCCAGATTTGTACTTCCTTATTGTAGACGATTCATCGCAGAGTGACAGCACAGCGAGCCCAGAAAGTGCTAATGACTCAGATGATGACTACGTTCTTGAGAGTGACGTGATTCGCCTACTTAATAAAGCGGCACTGTCGGATCTTAGACGCGATCTCGCGGTGAGGAAGGGACAGGCGGAGCTTCTTAGTTCATGACTCAAACAGTGGAATCTTGTAGCTCCAAATACAACAATATGCAGCTTTCGTTTCAGGACTGGCGTCTCTTCATCGATTCATCCAAAACCAACCTGAAGTTTGTTCCGCTGTATAACGGTAACTACGATTTAATGTTGATTGCGATTTCCATGGGTCTACAACTAGTTTACACAAAATTTTGTTGTTTCCTGTGCGAATAGAATAGTCGGGACAAAGAAGCGCAATGCGAGAATCGCATGGAATCTTGTGAAGAAAACGTTTTGCATGAGCCACTGGTTCGTAGGGAAGACGTCATCCTACCACTGTTACACACCAAGTTGGGCTCCTGAAGAATTTCGTGAAGGCAATAGATAATACGAGCGATGCTTTTGCCTATCTTCGTTCCATGTTCCCACAAATCAGTGATGCGAAAATCAAAAAGGGATCTTTGTTTGCCCTCAGATTCGGAAGGTAATAGCTGATAGACGTTTTGAGGAGTTGCTACGTGGAAAGGATCTACATGCATGGGTGGCTTACAAATCCGTCGTCCCTAATTACTTGGGAAATCATAAGTCTGCTGACTAAACAGAAATTGTTCAGCAGTGCACCGATGCCTACAGCAACATGGAATTCACCTGCTTGATTCGACTTTTTTCCCCTGTCTTGCTAAAGTCAGCGATGAACACGGAGAATGCTTCTACCAGAAAATCGTCATGATATAATCTCCTTACCAAGGATGCTGGAGTACTGCTATTGCTCGCTGAGTACTGCTGGTTGCTCCAACCTGATGCATCTAAGGCTAGATACTGCTTCTAGAATTCTATCACAGAATTCTAAAAATGATATGGTAATAAAATATAAAAATTAAAGAAAATGTAACAGGTTCAGTCAATGAATTAGTTATATTAGTTATATATAACGTTCATTAGGACATGTAAATTAATATCAAGATTGATCTTTTTTCATTAATATAATGATTTTTATATGGTAATGTAATTGTCATTAACCAAATTATTTTAAGGTCACACAAATTACTTGGTTACAATTATGAGGACGTATAATTAAACTCTTGTTTGTAAAAATTGCAACACCTTGAAAAAATCTTCAGAATTAAATGAAATTTCATACACAAACGACTTGTATTGGTACAAATGAATGACTGGAGTTTCAAAGCAAAAACCAATATAAATTCATTTTATTAATTTGGCTGGCATAGACTTTTTTAAACTTGTTAAAACGTATCATCATTATTGTATTAAGTACACCTAAAATTATATTGGGCTTAAACATGTATAAACTTTAAAAATTATTTTCTCTCTAATTCAATATATAAAATATTATACCCAATTTATATAAGAATAGCTAAAATAATAATAATAATAATAATAATAATAATAATAATAATAATAATAAATACAATGAAAAAAATATAAATTTAAAAAATTTATTACGAGAATTTCCTTCCCTCCCTCTACATAAGGAATGTGTAAAACCCACAGAATAAAAAAATTATCTACAACAAGAGGGCACATAAAAAAACAATATTAAGTGTCCGAAATCAGTAATTGGTGTAGCCACCCTGCACTGCAATAAGTGCTACTATACGACATGGCATGGAGTCAAACAGATTTTAAGGAAGAGCATTCCATATTGTTTGTATGCATGCACAAAGTTCATCTGTAGAATCTACAGGACGAGGATCACGAGTGAGACGCCGACCAAAGAAATCCCACACATGTTCAATAGGAAGCATATCCAACGAATAAGCAGGCCAAGGAAGAAGCTGTATGTCTTCTGCTGAAAAGAAGTCTTGAAGATTCCTTGTAAAATGTGGGCGGGCATTATCCTGTTGAAAGATTCCTCCAGGAATACCTGGAAGGAAAGGAAAGATAGCAGGCTTCTGTACTTCACTGATGTAGCGATTGCCGTTAAGATTACCCACAATTCGTAGCAGCTAAGATAGTCCAGGATACACAATCGCACCACAGACTATAACTCCTGGTGTTCGTCCATTAAGACAATAGATAATACACTCCAAAAGGTAGCGTTCACCGGCAGCGTCTCACGCGAATGTGGCCATCATGGTACCAGAGATTAAAGCGAGATTCGTCAGTAAAAAAACACTTGTTGCTAATCTCCACGCCAGTCTCTATGTTCATGAGCCCGTTGCAGCCACAGGCGTCGATGGTTTGTGTCAGGGCGATCCTATATAAAGGATTTCTTGCATGCAGTCCACAGTGCAGCAGCAATCGACAACTTGACGAAGCCGGTATCGATACATCTGTAGCAGTGGACCTATGTGCTACCAACTGTCTAGACAAAGCTGTATGGTCCGTCAGCGCCATGCATACCAAGTGACTATCATTGTGCGTTGACGTCACCTTTCGGTGTCCACTCCCGGATTTATGAGTTGTCGGGTTATCATCGGTCCACTGCTTCCAAACTCGCGTCACTGTGCTGCTGTTACGCTGCAAACAAGCAGCTATTGCACGATAGAAAAATCCTCCTTCAAGAAGGCCGATGATTCTACCCCGTTCAAACTCTGTAAGTTGTTGAAATGTCGCCTTCTTTCGTTGAAGCGGCATCGTTACGTCTCACCTAATCTTCACCAGTAGCAGCTAACTATAGACTATTTTCAACGTCCCGCTACAGCCCTCTATTTATACTGTTTCAGCAGCAGTTCAGAGGGATAAGGTATCGCCGGATGTCTGGCAGGCCCAACCCTCCCCCATCAAAGGGGATAAACAGCAGTTCCAACGGATGACGGACTGTTGAATAACCCCACAGACAGTTAACAATCGCACTACGAACCTACTTTAAAAGAAGCGGAGATGGCAAGGCGAACAGGTACTTGGAGGTTAAGATCGGCAAAATGTGCATCTGGACGAACCTCGCCTTGACAAACATCGAGGTGGTAAAACGAAAGTGATTGCCAAGGCCGGCGATGCATTTGGTAATTACCTGCTGCTAGTGACGAGAGTCCATGTTAAGGAAAAAAGAAAAAACACCCTAGCACTGTAATCTTCTCATACCACGTTATTGGAAAACTTCGAAAAATGTCCACCATCCATTTCCCAATGGCGTTGGTTGGAACTTCCCGTCGAAGTACTAAAGAAGTGGAAGGATTCTTTATGGATGCCCAGGAAAAACGCGTCAGACATATAGCACTACATCGTCAGCATATGCGAGCATATGAATGTTGATGGAACCACCTGGCAAATCATCTCCCCGGACATCTGGGTGGCAATTAAGAAATTATAGTAATGGCTCCAAGCAAAAGATGTATAGAAGGGGAGAGATAGGACACACCTGCCTGACGCCTTTGGACGCTTCGAAGTTGAGCCACTAATCGCCACACATGATGTGTCAGAAGTATACAGTGCTGAGATAATCGTAGCAAATTTCCGAAGATGAAGATGGTGAAACACTCGGAAAAGATACACGTGATTCACCTTGTCGAAGGCCTTCTCCTGGTCAAGGCTTAGCATGGCGAGAATCTGACGAGGTACACGCGCTTCTTCCATAACACAAGTGATGGTGATCAGGTTGTCAGACATTCTGCGAGATGGAATGGAGCAGGATTGACTCGGATCGAAAACTCATCGGCAAAACTTTTGAGCCATTATTGGAGCACACCAGTGAAGACCTTATAGTCTATGTTGAGTAGAGTAATCAACCTCCACTGGGTGACAAGTTCAGGATCCGGCTCCTTGGGGAGCAAGATGATTCTCTCAGCTGTGAAGTTCGACATAATTAAGGAAGAGTCCTTGAGGATAGAATTAATCACTTGCACCAGGAAAGGCCCAAGAAGTTTCCAGGTCGCACTGAAGAAAGAATACAGGATGCCGTCTATTCCAGGGCTGGACTGATGAGAGCTATCCATCGACAGAAACTTCTTAACTTCATCTTTGGAAAAGGGACAGGTAATAGACAGGTCAGCCTCAGCAGTGAAAGGTCTTAGTGCCTCAATCCAATGCATTTGACGTGAGATGGAAAGACTGGGCGGCTAAAAAAATGATGAAAAATAGGAGTGGAAGGCGGACAAGATGTCAGAGTCAGTTTCCACTGATCCATTCTCCACCACCAAATGATGACATCTCTCCTCAGCGAAATGTCGATTTGGCCCTGAGAGCTGCGCCGGCAGCATTGCAGATCAATAGAGCATTGATTTTGATCTTCACCTGGCAGATCTCATCAGCATACTCCCCTATCGGGATGGAACAGCGGCGAAGGCACAGAATTTCTTGCAGCATCAGGAAATGGCGCCGGTTGCGTCTAGCAGCATCTAACCCATCTTTCTGAAAAATCGGCGGATCTTAGATTTAAGAGTAAGCCACAAAGTAAGCGATGGAGGCAGGATGTGGGGATGTCTTTCAGCAAACCGAACGAACATTCCCTTGTAGTTATCGATGTCAAGCAGAGAAATGCTCCGGAAACAATTGTTCGAAGCAGGGTCTATAGACAAGGCTGGGAATAGAGGGATCCATGACCACTTGATGGCACTCTGGTCGGAAAACGAGCATGGAATGACCTCCATGGTATTCGATATGCTAGCAAAAGTGGCGTCCATGAGAAAAAGGTTCAGCCTCGAAGAAACAGAGGGCCCCTTATGGAAGCTGGACCCACATTGGCTGGAACGGGAAGAAGACGCCCAAAAATCGAAAAGTGTGTTCCGCTAGCACAACTGGTAAACACATCCAGACGCAACGATGTCAGCATCATCCAGATGACAATTGAAGTCCCCAGCAACCACAAGGAAGAGCACAGGTAAAAGTCCAGGTCTTCAAAGAATGTCCGTTTCTCTGCTAATATACACAGCGCATACACATTAATCAATCGGAATTTAAGACCAGATAGAAGGACGTCCAAAGA